>CABHPP010121681.1:31873-48780 GCA_902168425.1 Peromyscus attwateri | reverse complement strand
ACCTGCTGGGTTCTTACAAGAAAGTGAAGTGTCTCCCAAGAATAATGAGAAATAAAAGCCAAGGACCACTGGAGTAGAGCTACAGGATTCTCTTAGGCAGTCCTGGAAACAGAAGCAAGGACGGAAATAATCCATATTCTTTCCTCTGAGACTCAGAAATAGCAAATATCTTCTCTTAAGTTTGGGCCAATCGCCTTCATTTTACAATTTGGGGTCATAAACTTTTTTTGTTTGTTTTGTTTTGAGACAAAGTCTCGTTAGCCCAAGCTGGCGCCAAACATCACTCCACTTCCAAGGGCAGGGAAGACTGGCATGTGCCATCTCACCCAGTAGTAAACTTTAAAAAAGAACTGCCTTGGATATTCCTTTAAAATATGTTTCTAGTCATAAATTACATCAAAATCAAATCTATTATGCACTGAACTAACTCAATTAAGTTTCAGAATTATTGACTTAGACCAATATTTTCTTAAAGGACCCACTTGCCAGAGGCAGCATGCACACTGCAAGGGATCCATCTGAAAATGATGTTTACTTGTGCTGACGTTACCAAAATAACCTGAAGGTTGGCCCCGGCAAAGACACAGCCTTCGTGACATACATATGCATTCAAATGTTCAAATTCAAACATGCTACAAGGCACCACCCCCAGCTGCTTGATATAATGGAAAGAACACTGGACTAAGAATCAAAAACTCGACTCTCATTCACAGTTCTGCAGCACAGCTCCATCACTCAGAGCAAATCACTGAAATTTGGGGTCTTGGAGCTCCCACCTCTGTGTTTTCTATCTCTAAAGGGGATAATTTGACCAGAATACATGATTTTCAAACACTTTGGTTTCAATTCCTTTTTCAAAGCCACCAGAGACTCCAAAGAACTTCCTTTGTGTGGATAGTAACTACATAAATGATTATAAAATATTTACTTAAAAATAACAATCGTAACTCATTACCTGTTAATGTAAATGAACACGTTTCCGCTAAACTGTATTTTTAAACTAATAAAAAAAATAAACCAAGTGGCAATGTTTACCTATGCAAATCTCTGTTATGTTCAGCTAGATTTCCAAGCCGCCAGCTTTATTCATCTGTTACAGGACTGCTTTGTTTGAAGAGTGCAGAAAGAAATCTGACTTCCCACAGAAGCGCAGCTGGAACAGCACAGAGTGTTGAATGGCCTTTTTAAATAACCGTGGGAATTCTGTGAGACCACGTCAAAACTCAGTCAGGAGAGTTTTCTTGAAGGTAAGCTCACTAGAGAACCTGAACCCACAGTGAGTGAGGGCTTTCCCTCACTCTCCCTCTAGACTGTGGCCCTATCTGGCACTTGACTAGATTTTTGCCCTTGTGTGATTTGTTTGCATCATTATACTCAGTCATGTGGACAATGCTGGCCTGCGATTTAGAAGACCTTTGCCAACATGTGGCATGAAGCTCCCCTGTGCACTCAGGAGAATGAACCTGGAAAAGAGTCTCTCGCCTGTTAGCAACATCTTAGGTCATTATGAGAAGTCATGCCCTGGAGTAGCGGAAGACCAGAGTGGCTCTGCCATATCTCTTCACTCTGAAATGTTATACTTCCTGGATGCTACCTGAGAATAGTAAGATGTCTGTGCTGACCTTAAGCACTCCTGTAGATGAGTCAGTGAGAAGGGGTTGGCTTAAATCTGAAGGGCTTAGGTTTTACATGCTCATTGTTTTTTCAACTCCTCTGTTTTGTTTGATGGACTCAAGATAGCAGACAATGGAGGCCCTTGGATGCCTCAGCAAGGAGTCACTGGCTGCTGAACCTAATAGCAGGAGTTTGAGCCCCAAGACACTTGTGGTGGAAGGAAAGAACCAACTCCACAAGTTCTGTGGCACATGTGTGTGCACAATGAGTAAATATCAAAAAAAAATTATGACAGGCCCTAGGAGGGATGGAACTGCCTCAGGTCATGACAGAAGAACATGAACTCAGGTCCTCCTGGTCCTTGGAAAGCTAAAGAGTGCATTGTGTGAATAAGTCAATGGCAAGTTGGGCAGTAACTGGACCAGTGCAGCCATGTGGAGGATTTGCTGTGTATGCAGCTGGACTTCAGCTCCCCTGGCCTCTCCTCCCCCACTGGAGGAGCCTTTTCTGGGCTATCTGCTCTCCTGACAAACACGGTATTCAAAAGCAGACTCTAGAACAGCCACAGAGATGTGAGAGGACTCAAGCTGGAATTGTATCTATCTGCTCTACTGAAACACGGGAAGGAAAAGTGAATGGGCCTTGGGTAGTTTGTGGATGTTTCCTCTTTCTCCAAGATTGTGTTTCTGGGGAAAGCCTGCTGCTTAGTGTTCCTGTGACAACAGTGAAGCTCTGTCCCACTCCTGTCCTTGTGCAGGACCTCAGAGAAAGCTTTAATGCCCTAGATAATTGTTCTTCTCTCCACATTAAACCCAAAAGCTTCAATAACCACTAATGTATATAGTTTATGCCAGACGTATTCAGGCAGATGTACAGGTTTAGTGCTTTGGGAAACACTTCAGAACTGCGTGTATTTTTCAACTTGCCATGCCATGAGCACAGCAGTAAGGAGCCTCACCCTTCAATCTGTACTCCTTGGATGCATGACTACCCACTTCCTCTCTCGTCCCCCCGAGGGCTGGGTGTGGGCTGAGATCCCTACTTCTATCAGGCCCCAGAGAACTGACCATGGACTGAGGCCCCACTCCTAGAGCCCCCAGATGACCTATTTCTACTATCTCAGAGATATCCCCACTTCAAGAAAACACTATCTATGGGTCTTTAAAATGTGTCTCTGAAGATCTGCTGTCCTGAAACTCTGTGTGTGTGTGTGTGTGTGTGTGTGTGTGTGTGTGTGTGTGTGTGTGTAGGCCAGAGGCCAGTCAATATTAGGTGTCTTCCTTAATCATTCTTCATCTTATTTTTTGAGACAGAGTCCCCACTGAGCTTAGAACTCACCAATTTGATTAGTCTGGCTGTCCAGCAAGCCCCAAGGATCCATCTGTCTCCACCACCTGGAACTGTAGGCATGCACTACTACACCCAGATTTCCCGTTTGGGTTCTGGGGGAATCAAACTCAGCCTCTCATGTCTGCATAGAAGCACTTTTCCAACTGAGCCAGCTCTCTTCTATTCATCTTTGGGTCCCACTAAGTACCTAGAACAGTATGCTTTGTCCAGGAATTAAAAAAAAAAAAAAAAAGTTCATGTGGTAATTTCTATGATCCAGACATTACAGTGAAGGCTTTCTAGTGACCCACCCATCCCATGCTACAACAGCCCTCCGATGAGCAGCCCAGAACCAAAGTCACTGTGTGCTCTGTTGAGACCATGCAATTCTAAGCAACAAAGACAGAATGGAAACCCAGGCAGCCAGGTCCCCAAATCTGCATTTCTAACCACTAGAGCGCTCTGGATGGACATAAAGCTGAATGGGACAAAGCTTTGGAGTCTTGGGTGGTTTTGACACCTGACCCTCACAGCAGATGTGTGAGCTGAGCAGAGGAGCCTCATCCCACCTTCCAGAGGAAGGAAGGGAGCCAGCGCAGGGATCTCACTGGTTGACAAATGAGAAAGGCAAAAGCAGAACTCATGTCCTGTGTTCTTTTCATTGTAACTTAATTACCACCAGAGAACCTGGGCATGCAGACTTGGCCGAGAGTTCTAGGTAACCCATGAAAATCACTACTTAGAAAATATCACTATACCATTAATGAAACCACACGAATTAAAGATAATCCAAAGTAAAGAATCACCAATGTAATTCAATTTCTAAAGTAAACAATCATTTTTAAATGCAAATACAAATATATAGACATGCTTTTCCACCAAATATTATCATATTTGATTTGGCAACAGACAGAATCTGGGATTTCACTGGAGTAAGGAAATAAGTGGATATAAAAAAAAATAATCTTAATGACATAGCTTGTAATCATGAGAAATGCTGTCACAGAAATCAAAACTCGGGAAAGCTGGGGACAGGGCTCAACTCAATGGGAGAGCCCTGGATAGAGATCACAAAGACCTGGGTCTGGTCCCCAACACCATAAAAAAAAAAAACTGATAGGAAACTGTAATCCACTAAGCACAACCTCTATTAATAATATATAAACTCACTTTCAAAAAGTGTCAAGGGGTCTTGATTTGGGTAAAACTATCTAAAGCCTCATAAAACACATCCTTTATCATTGTGTAATGATCTTCAGGAGACCAAATTACCTGTACAGATGAAAATAAGTTACGATAGTATAGACTAGTGTCTACTCTTTCCTCTCAAATACATGGAGTGTTTGGAGAACACACACCTTTGACTGTAACAGCTATGGTCACTAGGGCAAGAAGAAAAACAGGTCAGAGAAAGAAAGTACTTTCAAAGAGAGAAAGTCATTACAGCAGTCTTCCATGTCGATAATGTATATGACGAAGTATAAGTTGGTATGCAAAAAGCTAGAGAAGAGGTCATGATCGCCAACTGCCCAACTCTGGGGAGCTGTGACTACATGAAGAACTCCAGGAGATGGCTTCAGAAAGGCAACTAGACGCCGGAGTAGATTAGATGGAAAAGTAATAAACCCATTTCAAAAAGGGAGGGGTGAAAAGGATTAAACAAGGAGAGGGAGTCAAACAGGAAAGGAGGGAGGGAGGATGGAAGAAAAAAAGGAGGGAGGAAGAGAGGACAGGAAGGAGGAAAGAAAGGAGGGAAAGAGAGAGGAAGGGAGGGAGACATGAGCTCAGCAAGCATTCGATCCAAATATTCAGCACAATGAAGTCTAGACTATGCAGGAAAGAAAGATGCAGGGGTGGAGGGACGTAACCCATACCCACAAAGCAGTCATCAGTTCAGAATTGCAGTACACACCGCCATATCTGAATGTGGACCCCAAGTATCACGACACAGCTGTGAGCCTCAGAAGGCCCTCCGGCGGCGACTCACCTTGCACTGAGAGGAAGGCGGTTCCAAACACGTCGCTGTTCTGCAGGCTACACTGTACAGACCCCGAGTCGCTGGGCTGCACATCGTGGATGATCAGCTCGGAAATGAAGCTGTTGCTCCCATTGTAACTGGCGGAGGTGAAGCGGTCGTTGGTGATGATGGTTTCCTGGGAGGTGATACTCAGCTCCACAATACCTTTGAGAGCCCACATGATAAGCTTCCAGCCATGGGTCACAGTGCAGTTGAAGCGAGCCTCTGAGCCCTTGAGGACTGTTACATTTTGAGGACCTTCTATGATCTGATAACTGGATCCAGAAGCTGGAAGGCAACCAGTTGTTCAGGGCAGTAAATGAATTAGCTGACATAAGTCAACGATTGTCATTTAATCTTCTGTCTGCCAGCTGTCATGCTCTGAGTGTCCATCAGAGGGCTCGGCCTCTCTGCCTTACTGGTCCTGAGGCCAGGGACCAGGACTCCTGGTAGATACATGGCCAATGCATGCCTCCTTCCACTCTCCCCTAGATGAAAAGCACTGACTTGAACACCATTCCCTAGAAGCTCACAGTCTAGAAAACAAGGTGGATAACATCCTGAAGAATGACACCCCAGCATGACCTCTGACCTCCACATGCATGCACACACATGCACACCCACATAAACACACACACACAATGGAAACAGTCTCCTTGACATAAGAAACTTCCTGGATTCAGTTAGCCAGTATTTTATTGAGTATTTTTACATCAATGTTCATGAGGGAGATTGGTCTGTGATTCTCTTTCTTTGTTGCATCTTTGTGTGGTTTGGGTATCAGGGTAACTGTAGCCTCATAAAAAGAATTTGGTAATGTTCCTTCTGTTTCTATTGTGTGGAACAATTTGAAGAGTATTGGTATTAGCTCTTCTTTGAAAATCAGCCTGGGTGCAGTGGGAAGGGGCTTGGACCTACCTAGGCTCAGTGTGCCAGGCTCTGCTGACTCCCCATGGGAGACCTCGGTTTGGGGGACGTGGGGATGTGGGGTGGCTTGGGAGAGAGGGCCGGGGGGTGGGAGGAGGAGGTGGGATCTGTGGGTAGTATGTAGAGTGAGTAGAAAATTTCTTAATAAAGAAAAATGAAAACAAAAAAAGAAACTTCACAGTCTATACTAATCACCTCTCCATTTTCCTAGTGCAGTGTGACACTCTATTTTGACATTATGCTACAGCCTCAGACCCCACACTGCCTCCTTCTTACTCGATCTTTGTAGTGAATGGGAAAGCAGGATGGACATGTGGCTAACAGCTGGGGAGAAATAAGGGATGGAGAGTAGAGGGCAGACAGAATGGCCCTGGTGATAGGCCTTCAGAGGAGACAGAGCCAACCACATTAGATGATGGAACCCACTGAGGAAGAGCAGAATGAGAAGGAGGGGGTCCTGAGAGGAGCCCAGGCAGGTCTGAACTGTGTGCTGAGCTTCTGGGATGATGACAGAAAAAGCCAATGTCATTTCTGGGCCACCAGCTGCACCCCAAAACATCTCTGCACATGCATCCAGGGGGAGCATCTCAAAACAGGTAGGTGTTTGTGTATAGCATCCCCACCCTACCTCCATACTCCAGACGTCTAAGAGTCCCATTACTTCAGGTAGACCAGATACTCCTTCATAGGACCATACCCTAACACCAAACTCATCCCCACAGCAACTTTCTCTCCATCTCCAGTTTGTCCCAATTCTACCCTTGGGCCACTAGACATTCTTAAAGTACCAAATTTATCAAGTCTTTCTGGCCCAGGGCCTTTGCACATGAACAGCCTGGAATCCAGTCTCACTTGCTCCTGGGTTTCTGGCCCAGTCATCTGCCCTGGGGGGTACATCTCAGACCATCCTGTTTATGCTAAACTGTCCTACCATGGGCTCTCCACTGAGAGGTTTCTTCAAAGAAACTGGCACAATGGTGACTTACGTGTTTTGTTTCTGTCTTTGTTCCCACTCAATGCCTGTTTGTCCTTCTAGGCTCTGGTGCCTATGACTCAACTATGTGACACTTATCAGGGGTTCAGTGAATATTTGCTGAGCAAATAAATGAGGTAACCAAGATCTATGTAAGTCATGAGATTATGGGCAAGGTAGGGAGGAGGAAGGAGGGGATGAGAGGAGAGAGGAAAGGAAGGGAAAGAGGAGAGGAGGGAAAGGCTTGGTAGAGCCCTGTGGGCATGTGGAGCTAAGTCTGTAAGTGAAGATGACTCAACTCCACAAGACTTTCCGGGATGAAATATCTAAGGGGTTTGATATCATTATAAATTCCCCCTGGGGACTCTAAAATCAGCCCATAATACTCTGCCCTCCTGATGCGGCCATCTTCAAACCTCAAACCAGATCCATCTTGATTCAAACCAGTACTTAAGACTCAATATCCATAAATATATATATATATGATTATATATATATGGTTTTATATATATATTTATATGTATATATGTGTTATAGAATATTATTTTAAGATGTGTTGCATTTGTTTATGTTGCATTTGTTTAACTCTGTGAAGCTGTGTTACTGTGCCTGTGTAAAACACCTGATTGGTCTAATAAAGAACTGAAGGACCAATAGCAAGGCAGGAGAAAGGATAGGTGGTGCTGGCAGGCAGAGGGAATAAATAGAAGAAAAAGAGAGGTCAGGAAGCAAGAGAGATGAAGGAGCAAGAGAAGGAGGAGAGGAGGACATGTGGGCCAGACACCCAGACACCCAGACACCCAGACACCCAGACACCCAGACACCCAGCCACAGAGTAAGAGTGAAAGTAAGATTATAGAAGTAAGAAAGGGAAAAAGCCCAGAGGCAAAAGGTAGATGGGATAATTTAAGTTAAGAAAAGGTGGCTAGAAACAAGCCAAGCTAAGGCCAGGCATTCATAATTAAGAATAAGACTCAGCATGTGATTTATTTGGGAGCTGGGTGGTGTGCCCCTCAAAAGAACAGAAGCAACCAACAACATTTCTGATTATATATCTTTCTGATTTTATATCTATGATTTTATATATATTTCTAAACTATACATATATCAGAAAAACTAAGCCCAGAGTTCATCCAGTTCTTCCAGTCATCAAAGGATCTTTGTAACCTCAAAATGCCCCTACAGTTTGGATTAATGGTAACCTATTAGCCCAGGCTCAGTCCCTAAACTGTTCCCAGACCTGGTGTTCCTCTCCACATGTCCAGCGGGCCCCTACAGACTGCTCCTTACTGTGTGCTGTTAGATGGAGGACCCTCACACCTTTGCCTCTGGACTCCTCAGCCAGGTGCTCCTAGGCTTCACGTGCAAACACACCCAAAAGTGGAATTTCCCAAGCCTGACCCTCTGATATGCTGCCATTTCCTACTTAGTTTCACTCTGTTTCACGTCCGTTGACACCATCACACCCAGGCTCTTAATGCTCAGTATCTACCCATCCAGAATGGAGCACACAAGCTTCTGAAGCACAAACAAGCATGGCAGCCCACACAGTTAGTAGAACTGGGGGCATTTGGGGAGCCGAGAGACAGATGGAGCTGTTCATTGGGTATTCTTGTCTCCAAGTGGATGTAAGGATGACTTGGTTTGTGACAAGTCATCCAGGGTACTTTGGCCTGCAAATGTCCCTGCATTACTTCTGCTCTTCTAGACAGCATGCCTCCAAGTTGCCACAATAGGAGACACAGAGAAAGCCAGGTCCCAGAGGCAGTGGACAAGGAGTCAAGACCTAATTAACCCAAAGCTGGGTGCACAGACTCTAAGGGTTTTGAGACCTTCAGAGTCAGTCCACCCCCTCCACATGAGCCTTGGATCCTCAGGAGTCCACCCCAGCTGATGCCCTGAAGGACTCCTGTTGACAAGGCTGTGGTGAGGGTCAGAGACGTGCCACATTATGAGGCTTGGGGATCCCACCCTAGATATCACAAAAGTCAAGAAGACACAGACAGGAGACAATCTTTCCTTGAAAGATACAAAGAGATTGAAGAGGTGAGAAGCAGATGGGGAAGATATCTCAAAAAGTGAAACAATTCATGTGACAACCTCAGGTACCTCATGGGGTAAGGGAACATCCTAATGGGGGCCATGCGGGGGTCAGAGGCACTAAGGGGACCTTCTTTGGGTAGAGTTACAATAATAGGAATGAGAGCTCCTGAGGAGGTGGCCATGAGACAGAGATGCAGAGGAGTGCCCGGGGAGGACCAACTGTAGCCGATCCTGCTGCATCTTCTGCTCACCCTTCCTCCTGCCCTGCTTTTGAAGTCTGTAAACAATTCACCCACCCACACCTACCTGTCAGTCCAGCCAGGATGACCAGCACAGCCAGGACACCTCTCCAGCTGCCCTCCATTTCAGCATGATCTTCCTCACCTGAAAGATGAAAGGAACAGGTGATGTTTAGAGCCACAGGGATCTACCGTGCCACTCAGACACTTTGGACACCTCAGGGATCATTGCCATCTAGGTAGGGCAGCATTCTCTCAGAAGATGCATTTGGGGCTCATCACAGAACCACGGGTGGGAAACTGGGGATGGCCCCTTCACTGTGTTCACACAGACCTCTGAGAACTCTGGTACAGCTCACTTCAGAGAATCTCTGAAGGACATGACCTAACTTTAAGCCCATGTATAACTGACAAGACTCCAACAGAACAACCTGACTCAGAGTTTCTGGCCAAAAGGTACAGCCTGGTTGCCTGCTCTTCATTTCCACCTCCAAGGCAAACACCTGTCTGTCATGAGCTCACAACCTCGTAAGAGAAGATAGGACTCAGTGAATAAATCATAGTAGAGGCAATTAGAAGGTGGTGAGGCGTGGGAAGAGAAAGAGAACCAGTAGAGCGTAGCACACAGCGGTTGGCCATCACTTCAAGCAGGTGGTCATGGACAGGCTCCCGGCAGCAACCACGCGCATGTTAGTAGAAAAACAGAAGAAATGGCAGGTGCAAAGGGCATGTCTGAGGAGCTGCAGAGAGGGTCCCGTGCAGAGTGAGGGGTGGGTGAAAAGGGTAAGGTCATACTCATGGAGGCTGAGGCAGATGAGTGAGCCCTGTTGGCCATTTGACAGCACAAGAGGTTCCCCTTGGGTCCACCCTCCTCCGGACCCCTGCTTCTTTGATGACCCACATGCTCACCACCCATCCTTCAGGGTTTTTCCTTTTGTTTTCCCTTCCCACAGCATTGTGCATCCCCCTGGAGAGCTTGGCACTGGCTCGCTGCACACTGAACCATCGTGACTCATCTGCAAAACCATTGCTCCTGCCCTCGGGACAGGGCCTGTTTCCCGGATTATTTTTTTTTCCCAGCACTCACTTGCAGAGCAAAGACACAGGAAGCTTCCAGTGTGGCCTCCACAGATACCACAGCCTGCTGGCACCTGGTCCCTCTAAGCTGAGCCGTGCTGGGTCCCCGCAGGACTCTGGTGGTGGGATTTTGTAATGTGTGGACACACCTGTCCAGTCCTCTGCACTCCTTTCTGCTCTGCTGGGCCCAGAAGCACCACAGCTGGCACAGGGTCCACGCTGGCAGAGGAAATGACTCCCACCTCTCAGGCTGTGCTATTCCAGGTGTGAGGACAAGAGTTTCCATTCCCGGGCAGCAAAGATGCTGAGGCATGTGACTCACCCTTTACACCTAAACTCATCCCCAGGGACCCCAGCTCAGGAAGAGGGATTAGGGTGGGGTTTTGCCCCTTTGTCTCTCTAATGTACACTGAACTTTAACTACCCACATTCCTACCTTAGGGTTGAAACACCTCCACTAAGGTACCGTCCTGCTGTGGGCCTGAAGTCCTTGGGCAGAACTGGAGAATGTGCCTCCTCCACAGGGGTCACCTGGCAGCCAAGCTGCTGCTGAAGTCACAGCCGTCCGAGACTGATGCCTGAGCCCAGACCCAGTCTTACAGTAGGGAATAAATCATTTGCTAATTTTCAAGTTCAATTAACACAAGTTCACAAGGAAACTGCTCTACCGTTCACCTGGAATGCCCGGCCAACAGAAGAGGAGGGAAACTCAACTGCCCGGTCCTGAAAGCTGCTGCACAGGCTTGGTTGTTGTTGCTTTTGTTTGGGTTGGTTGATTTGTTTTGTTTTGTTCTTTTGTTTTAGGATAGGATCTTGTGTAGCCCAGGCTGGACTCAGAGACACTGTGGAGCAAAGCATGTTTTCCAGCTCCTGACCTCCTGCCTCCATCTCCCCAAGTGCTGAGGTGACGAGTCAGCACCACTATTCCCAGCCTGAAATTTGCATATTTCACTGAAAGCCACAGATCATTACCGAAACCGCAGTGAGGGAAGGGCAAAGGTCATCAGGAAATGCCTCAACCACCAATAAATGGGGTGGGTCGGCTACAGCATAAGGGCATGTTCTTTAACCCGGGAAGAACTCCCCTTGGGAGCTTCCTACCTGCCTGTGTCACTCTGTGTGTCCCACAGGCCGCTATCTCCTCTGCCCCATAGCTGTCCCAGGCCAGCAGCAGAATCCAGGAGCCAGCAGTGAGGCCACTACAACAAGATGGACATACGGACACAGCATTCGAGAGTGTGTGCAGGCACTGACGTCATCAAAAATGGACATTTAAGGATAGCCAAAATTATGTGTGATTTAATTAAGTATGGACCTACGCCAGAAATCTTTAGCTAATACCCCTGTGGGGGCTGACCCAAATTTGGGGAATATTATTTTAAGATCTATTACATCCACTTATGCTGTGGAATAGTCATTTAATTATACAAAGATGAGTTGCATTCTTTTATATTGCATCTGTTTAACTCTGTAAAGCTGTGTTACTTTGCCTATTTAAAACACCTGATTGGTCTAATAAAGAGCTGAACAACCAATAGCTAGGCAGGAAAGGGATAGGCAGGGTTGGTGGGCAGAGAGAATAAAGAGAAAAGTGAGAAGAGAGGAAGGAATGAGGAAAGGAGGACACCAGGGGCCAGCCACCCAGTCAGCTATGGAGTAAGAAGGAAAGAAAGGTATATAGAATAGAGAAAGGGAAAAGCCCAGAGGCAAAAGGTAGATGGGATAATTTAAGTTAAGAAAAACTGGCTAGAAACAAGCCAAGCTACAGCCAGGCATTAATAAGTAAGAATAAGTCTCCATGTATTGATTTGGGAGCTGGGTGGTAGGCCCTCAAAGAGCCAAGTGTAAAAAAACCAATTACACCCAAACCTGAGACTCAACTTCTCATTCATTTTGTTGCAGAAAGCTTTGTTTGAATGACCTACTTTTAGTTGAAAAAAAAAAACTGCCATCTTTTCAAAAACGTAAGTCTAATTAAGTTTTGTTAACATCCTGCCCACTCTTCATTGGCCTGACAAGTGGGGGGCAAAAAAACCACTCAGAAAACCTGACAGGTCTCCCCAGTAGCTTGAAAGAAAGACCATGAATCTGTGGTCTCATAATGCTCGCTCCTTGTTTTTGAACTGCTGAAAATATTTTATACTAGACCTTCCAAAGGGTCTAAACATGCTGTTTCAGGCAGAGCAGAGGGCCAAACACTTCTCAGGGACAGGAGAATTGTTTGGAGTAAAGCTGAGCAAGGGACTTCCTCCGACTGACCTCCTCCAGTGCAAGATCCCAGCATTTCTGCTACACTTTGGAGCCTGCAACTGCGCACCTGCATTCAGAACTCCTTCCTCACCATAGCATCTCTCCTCACCGGGGTCTTTCACCTCACTAGGATCCTGCCTCCTCACGGACTGGGGCCTGTCTATTCACTGAGGCCCTGCCTTCCCTTGTGACCTGCCCTCTCAGAACCCCCAATGGCAACAGAAGCGCCCCGTGAACCTAATCATTAAGGGAGATAGCAATTTACAATTTTGTCCGAGGAATGAGGAGACTGTTTCTGCAGCTTGTGCATCTGAGACCCTCCTCTGAATACCAGCAGAGCCTTAGCATATCCCCAGAACAGCTCTGTGCAAAAGGGAAGCTCACTGAAAAATTGCTGGGAGTTTTGAACCCTAAGAGCAGCCTCCCTGATTAATTTTCAACCCCATGGAAGCTGGAAGGCAAACACTCTGGGCATTTTTGTGGGGAGCCCCACCAATGGCCTACCAGGAACCCACGGAGCCCTGAGAAGAAACCCACCGGCCAAACGCTCATTACAGGATTGCCACACTGGCCTTGCCTCCCTTACCTCAGGCAGGTAAATTTCTGTATTCCGGTCACACGGGGCTTCCTGGCTGTTGTCTGCACTCCACACAAACACAGGAACCCCTCTGACTGGGCACTCCTTACCCGGTAACAGGAAGTGTCTCGTGAAGTGGCCCTACCCTGACTGTGGCCCAGGCTATAATCACGGAGGTGCAGAATGGTATGAGCGCCCCTAGCTGCAGGGACATTCCCTGTTAACCATTAGCCAGTCCAAACACAGGAAGTCCAGGCCCAGGCTAAGAAACAAGAGGTGGAGCCTCCACCCTGACTCCGTGGAGCCTTTTCCAGTCCTGCGGGGTCGAAGCTGCCCATATCCTTGTTCAGTCCTTTGCCACCAGCTGGAGTCTGACAGGCTCAGTCAGCCCCAAAGGCTGAGCCAAAACACCTTGGCCTGGCCATCCACCTGCCTCTAGCAGAGCCCCAAGGTCTGGTGAAACCGGTTCCCTCCCCAAGCAAACAGGACAGCCAGAGGAGCAAAGCCTTGGAGACAGACAAAAGCCCTAGGGTGGGTGAGCCGGGCAGGACAGCCTTTAGGAGTGTGAGCTGAACTTCCTGGAGAAAGCTTCCCCGTGAAGACTCTGCAGATTGACTGGCACGGTAGGAATTCCTGATTGTGGGAAGTAAGAATGTTGTAGATCAAGAACCAGCTTATCTTGGGCTGCCTTTAGTCCCCTTGGTAGCCACCCCTCACCCATCTCTCTGTCTGTAACATCCTTTTGGCTTATCAAGTAAAAACCTTTGGAATTATTAACTTAGCAGACCACTCTTCCACCAAACTAAGACCCGGGAACGTAGTCAGAAAGGACCTGAAACCTGTAACAGAGACTTCAGTGTCGCAGCAGTGTGCCTACCCAATGTCCCCCCAGTGTGTCTGACTCGTGATTAAAAGTTCATGTAACCACTTCCACCACGGAACCTGCCACTCAGGGGAAACTCAATCTGGTTTCCCGGGCCAGCGTCACTCACATTTTGCTCAGAATCAACCACCCCTTACTCCCTTTGGAACGAGAGATGGTTTTCCCTATAAATCTCATTTTCCTGCCGAGTATTTGTCTGAGACCTCAGTACAGATGGACCACTGCCGGCAGGCTCCTCAGCAGCCCCTGGAGGAAGGAGCCTGGGCTGAAGCCCCCACTCCCACAGCCCCCAAATGACCCCTTTCTACTCTCAGAGATGCCCCCTCTTCAAGAAAACACTATCTAGGGATCTTTAAAAACACGTCTCTGAAGGACTGCTGTCCGGAAGCACCGTGTGTGTTTGGGAGATTTGCATCTTTTCTAAGTTTGAGCATAGAGAGAAACTTTAGTGCTATTTTTAGCCCTTGCTATTTTAAATTCACAAAGTTCAAATCTGCATAACACATATTCATGAGGCAGTTCAGAAGGCTGGGAGGCTTTGAAGGAAAATGAGTCCAGGGAGGCCCTGGGAAGCCCCAGGAAACCAGGACTGAGTTCAGATGGATTTGGACATGCAAGGTGGTCAGGGAAAGGACGCTGGACTGAGTCAGTGCTGGGGCGCGGGGAACAGGGTGCATCAGGCAGCTTGTAAAGACAGGAGGCCAGGGACTCTGTGGAACCTAAAGAGGTCAGAAGGCCCTGAATGCGAAGAGGCAGAGCTGGAGCAGTCTTCGATGTACCCACAGCAGGTTCCAGGACGTCTAACCAGGCTTGGTTTCTGTATTGGGCATTGTACAAAGGCACAGGGGCAAAGCTGTGAGAACCTTGGGACTGGGAAAGGGTGGTAGAGGTGTCTGAGTACTTAGGAAGAACTCTTGACGCCTCAGCTGCGGGACAGTGACCAGATCTATGATGGCGTGAGTATCAGCATTCTTTGAGCTCTCTGATGATTCTGCTCCAGCATCATGCTGGTTCTCTCATCAACTGATGCATTAAATAAAATCTTTAACGTGTGTTCACATGTTTCACTCTAGACTTTCAAGACAACCATCATTTCATCTCTTTTTGAGGAATTTACATATATGACCACTGGAGAGATTTAGAAAATATGAAATAAGTGAGCCAATATTCAACTCTATCCTGCCTCCAGAAATACCATTTTTTAAGATTTGTTTTTAATTTTATGTGTATGAGTATTTGCCTACACGTATGTACATGCACTATATGCCTGCAGTACCCACAGAGGCCAGAAGGAGGAGCCAGATCCCCTGGACTGGAATTACGGTGGTTATAAACTGCCTTGAGAATGCTGGCAACCAAACTCAGGTCCTCTACTGGAACTGCAAGTGTTCTTAACCACTGAGCTATCTCTCCAGCCCCCAGAAATGGCAATTTTATATCAGATTCAACTTCACATAAAGAAGAGAGTGAAAACCCACTATAACCTCACCATCCCACATAAATAAGCATTATGAATTTTAATGAGAAGCTTTAATTATTTTCCTTATTAAAGAGATGATACATATTTACTACAAAAAATAAGAAAATAGCCTGACAGTGGTGGTGCATGCCTTTAATCCCAGCACTCAGGAGGCAGAGGCAGGTGGATCTCTGTGAGTTCAAGGCCAGCTTAGTTTACAGAGAGTTCCTGTAAACTAAGGACACAGAGAAACTCTGTCTTGAAAAAACCAAAATAAAATACAGGAAAGCAAAAGGAGAAATCCTCTCTTTAATTTTTTATATTTAGTGCATACATGCATGTGCACATGTGTGCGTGCGTGTGTGTGTGTGTGTGTGTGTGTGTGTGTGTGTGTGTGTGTGTGTAGGTCAGAAGACAGCTTGCAGGAGTCACTTCTCTGCTTCTACCATGTGGATTCTGGGGCTTGAACTCAAGTCCTCAGGTTTAGCAGAAGCCCCTTTATCTACTGAGCCATATCACCGGCCCAAAAAGGAGGAAATTTTTTAAACAGAATGTGGCTGAGACTACCACACCGTGACAAGCACTATGAATAGCCCAGCATATTTTTTAACATGTTTTAAAATGTAATGGTGTAGTAACTTAGTAACCAGATTCTAATCCTTTAATATGTTATCATCCAGGAGCAGGTGCTGAGGGATGTCTTTCTATACTGTGAACGTGTGTTGCTCCCATCAGTTAATAAATAAAGCTGCTTTGGCCTATGGCAGGGCAGGATGGAGCCAGGCGGGAAATCTAAGCCGAGAAACAGGGAGAAGAGGGCGGAGTCAAGGAGATGCCAGTGAGCCGCCCAAGAAGCAAGATGTGAAAGTACCTGTAAGCCACCGGCCAGGTGGCCATACACAGATGAGTAGAAATGGGTTAATTTAAGATGTAAGAGCTAGCTAGTAATAAGCCTGAGCCATAGGCTAAACAGTTTGTAATTAATAGTAAGCCTCTGGCTGGTTATTCAGGAACAGGTGGGCAAGAAAGATTAATCCATCTACGTGGAGGAGAGATGGTTCAGCAGTTAGCACTGGCTGCTCTTCCAGAGGACCCAGGCACCCAGGCTCAATTCCTGGCCACTCACAGCCATCTAGTCCAAAGGGGATCTGATGCCACCTTTCCTTTCCTTTTACTTTGAAATAGATTCTAAGTTGCCCAGACTGGCTTAAATTCATCCTATAGTCCATGCCAGGCCTTGGACTTGGATTCTTCCTGCCTCAGCTAGCTGAGTAACTGGAATTACAGGTCTGCACCAGCCAGGCCTGCCAGGCCTGATAATGTGTTATTCTTTTTTTTTTTTTTTTCATCTTTCCATCATGTCAGAATTTATTGACTAACAACAAATTCATAGCTCCATTGATTTTGTTGGCTGAAGTGTGCCATGCTGTCCTGGTTTTCTTTGATAGCTGGCTGAGGCAAACACAGATTCTTTTTGTAGCACAAATCCTAATTGGTCTTTTTTTTTTTTTTTTTTTTT
>CABHPP010121681.1:0-31773 GCA_902168425.1 Peromyscus attwateri | reverse complement strand
TTTTTTTTTTTTTTTTTTTGCAAGCTTTATTTTTCAGAACACAAACAGAATATCACACAACAACTGTGAAAAAACAAATCTTTGGTCTATATAAGCATATGTGGTGCTGCTCAGTCATATATATAATAGTTCCACATTTTTTTTTCTCTTTTAGGAATCAACATACAGTTTTCTACAGTGGGTAAAACAATTTACATTCCTACCAATGAGATCATGTTGTTGCTTCTATTCAGTTTCCTTGCTAGGTAACACAGGTACCCTGATAATCCATTGTGATTTTGATTTGCATTTCCCTGACAACAATTGACACTGAACACTTATTCATAAACTTGGCCACCATTTCTGGCCACCTTGTCATTTTGACAAGGCAGCTACTCAGTTCTTTTATGCATTAATTAATTAATTTATTTTTTTAATTCTATGACATAGCCTTTATTTAACTTGTTCTTCCATTACCTAATGTGTTCCCAGATAAACATACTATTTGTCCCTTTACACTCTTCAGTGTCTGCTCATATCTTGCCTTCTCACAAAGGCCATCTGTAGCCTTTTCATACAGCCAGCAATGGTTATTTCACATTATATTCTACCTCTCTACCTACAGCATCTAAAACAGTACCTGGAAAAATCTACTCAATAAACATACAAAGCAACAAAATATACTGTACTATTTTCCTGTGAGTAATTCTTCAGTCACCTTTACTTACATATACTATATACATATATATGAAACTGGTTTATCATCGCACTAAGTGTTTCTTCCCAATCGGGCCTCTCTCGGGGGTGAACATTTCTATGTAGCTCTGGAACAAAATCATCCTCTTCAGACTATATTGAGGACTTCATCTTCCTTCTTTAGGTTGGATTTTTCCTTCTAGTGCTTTCTGTAAGGCTGGGTTTGTGGATAGGTATTGATTAAATCTGGTTTTATCATGGAATATTTTGTTTACTCCGCCTATGGTGATTGAGAGTTTTGCTGGATATAATAGTCTAGGTTGGCATCCATGGTCTCTTAGTGTCTGCATAACATTTGTCCAGGACCTTCTAGCTTGCATAGTCTCTATTGAGAAGTCTGGTGTTATTCTGATAGGTTTGCCTTTATATGTTACTTGGTCTTTCTCCTTTGCAGCTCTTAATATTTTTTCTTTGATCTGTATGTTTAATGTTTTGATTATTATGTGGCGAGAGGACTTTCTTTTTGGATCCAGCCTATTTGGTGTTCTGTAAGCTTCTTGTATCTTCATAGGTATTTCTTTCTTTAGGTTAGAAAAGTTTTCTTCTATGATTTTGTTGAATATATTTTCTGTGCCTTTGAGTTGGTATTCTTCTCCTTCTTCTATCCCTATTATTCTTAGATTTGGTCTTTTCATGGTGTCCCAGATTTTTTGAACGTTTTGTGTTACAACTTTTTTGTCTTTAGTGTTTTCTTTGACTGACGAATCTATTTTCTCTATTGTGTCTTCAGTGTCAGAGATTCTCTGTTCCATCTCTTGTATTCGGTTGGTTATACTTGTTTCTGTAGTTCCTGTTCGTTTAGTCAGGATTTCTATTTCCAGCATTCCCTCAGCTTGTGTTTTCTTTGTTGTCTCAATTTCTTTTTTCAGATCTTGGAATGTTTCTTTCATCTGTTTAATTATTTTTTCTTGGCTTTCTTTGCTTTCTTCCAATTTTTTGTTTGTTTTTTCTTCCATTTCTTTAAGGGAATTTTTTATTTCCTCTTTAAGGAAGTTTTTCATTTCCTCTTTAATGGAGTTTTTCATTTCCTCTTTAAGGTAATTTTTTATTTCCTCTTTAATGGAGATTTTCATTTCCTCTTTAAGGGAATTTTTTATTTCCTCTTTAATGGAGATTTTCATTTCCTCTTTGAGGAAATTTTTTATTTCCTCTTTAAGAATATTTTTTATTTCTTCTTTAAGGACCTCTATCATCTTCTTTAAGTCATTGTTAGGATTAATTTCTTCTGTTTCTTCTGCCTTGGTATGTTCAGGACTTACAATTGTAGGGTCGGTAGGTTCTGGTGTTGTCATATAGGCCTTTATGTTGTTGCCTGTATTTTTCTGCTGACGTCTACTCATCTCTTTCTCTGCTCAGTGCAGATGGTGTGAGACCCTAACCCTTCAGGCTTACACCTCTAAGCCTCAGAAATGAGAAACTTCAAGCACCGGGAAATGAGAAACTAAAAATCTGGTTCTCTGGGCAAGCTGACCACCCCTGTTCTCAGTCGGTGAGGTATATATTTACGATTCTGGTGATCTGGTTCGGTGGTTGTGTGGTCTTAATAAGTTCTTTTGAGAGCTTCTTGAAATACAGGATCCAAAGACACCTCTTACTCCGTGGCTTGCTGTATAGCTGGGTGGCTGGCCCCTGATGTCTTCCTCCTTCAGGTTCCTGCGAGCACCGCGGCGTCCTCCCTCGTTGCCTCTGTAGCCACAGCTGCACTAATCCCTGCCACGGAGCTCAGGTCTTGCAGGGCGCTGCGCTCTCCACTAGTTCCCAATTGAGAAGCAGTCAGCAAGGTGATTAACATCCACTGTGCGGGTACAGGTGTCCCTGATCCTTGTAGCTCCTCTTCTTGCGTTCACCCAGCTCTGTCACGCCCCAAAGGGTCACTGGGGGAGCCCCCGGCCGCTGCTCCTTCCCTGTGCTCGCTATGACCACGCCGCTCGTACTGCGCCTCTCACCCGTGTGCCCGGCGATCCGCTCACCCACAGGCCTGGGGAGACCGCACAGGAAGGATCGATCCAAACCGTGGATTCCCGAGGAAGGCAGAGAAACTCTGATGCTCTAGCCAGCTTTTCTTAACTTAAATTAATCCTTCTATCTTTTTTCTCTGAGCTTTTATCTTTCACTTTTTCTGTATACCTTTTTTGACGTCTTTCTTTGTGGCCCTGTTCCTCTTACTTCCACATCAGTTCATCATCCTATTTTGCTCTCACACACAGCCCACCAGCGGCAGCCGCCATCCCCTAATTGGTCTTATAAAAACCCAGAACCAGATATCCGGGTAAATGCTGAAAGATCAGAGAGACAAAAGAACAAGCCACAGCCATCTCTCACCTCACCAACTCCTCAGCCGAAAGGGGAAGATCCTGTCTCCACGAATCCTCATACTGAATGCCCCTGAGTCCTCAGCTGAAAGGGTGCCGAACTCCTGTCTCCTCCTTCCTTATATTCCTCTCTCTGCCCAGCCATACCACTTTCTGTATCAACCTTCCTAGTGCTGGGATTAAAGGCATGTGACTCCCAAGTCGTGTTATTCTTAATGATTCACATACCCTGCCCTCTAGAGGCAGCAAGGCTGATCCATGTGGAATAGGTTTCAGCCACCGGCATTTCTTCCAGCATCCTCTGTGTGCTGACCTCACAGGAGAGTTCTACCTCTCACCACACCCAGCTTGCTTGCAGTTTTTATCTGTGTAAGTGATGAACACTGTAAGAAGTGAATCAGAAAGGTGCATTTCTGCAGGGTCAATTCTGGGGAAAATACAGTTGATGCTATAAGGTTGATAGAAAGCTCGGTGGTTGGCAGGAGTCGGGAGAGAGCTGGACCGGCAAAGCATGGAGGGTTTGGGGTCTGGGGCTTCCTGATCCATGTGAGGGTGCAATTTGAATGCATGTTACAATACAGGTGTTTGCCCAAACCCAGAGTGTCCCACAGCCAGAGTGTGCCCTGCAGTACACTGGGTGAGTGCGAGAGTCAATTCATGGTCACTCACCATTAACACACAGGCCCCCTGTTCAGAAGTCAGCGGTGGGAAACTGCACATGGAGGGGACCAAGATATAGGACTCTCAGCGTCCTCTGCTCAGTTTGACTGTGAACCTAAAGCCACTCTAAAGCTTATTATCATTATTATTATTATGGTTTTCTTAGATGGGGTGTCATACAGTAGCCCAGGCTACCCTCAAACTAACTTTGTAGCCACGAATGACCCTGAGCTTCTGACCTTCCTCCTCCACCTCACCACCCAGCTTTAATGTGGTTTGAGCACAGGCTTCACACTCACTAGGTAAGCACTTTACCAACTGAGCCACGGCCACAACCGGAAAATTGATTTGTTCTTCATAAATCACTGGTGAGGTCTGCAGAATTAGCAAATGGCTGGGTCCTCAGCAGACACTGTCCAACACATCACTGCTGGCTTAAGATTCAACACTTGTGGTGCTCTCCATTAGCAGTCCTGGACCGCTAATGTACCCACGTAGCCACAAGTTACACATAAGCTTTGGTTTTCTCACAACATTTTTTTTTTTGGTTTAAATGAAAGTGAAATATTTATTTTAGTTCCTTCCTAGAACTTACCACTTTCTTTATTTTTCTAGCCTTCTGTCACGACATTATCTTTTGAGTAGCTAAGCAGCATTCTGTTTTATAGATATACCAATCGTTATTTAAAAATCATTTTATTCTAAAGCATTCAATTGTGCCTACATCTTAACTACTAGAAATATTTTTAATTCAACAACTATACATTTCCATATATTATATAGGAGGATATAGTGGCCATATATACAATTTTATAGCCTTTTTAATTTAAGACTATTAAAGCCATGGTTCCTTATCATTAAAAGCTACTCACAAACACTGTTTTAATAGCTCCATAATAATATGTTACATTATGATCACAATATCATTATAACATATCACTGCGACTATGAGAACACCCATCTGGTTCAGCATAATGTTGGTCCCAGTCTCCCAAAACTGCAAATAATATTGAGATGAATATACACATGCACGAGGGGGCCTTTCTTTTTTCTTTTGTTTTGCATTTGGCCCTTTTAATTAGAACCATATTTCAAAACACTGATCACTTTAAAACTGAGCACGGTTTCATTCCCAGCACCATGCCCAGTTTCAGACCCACCCGAGTGGTTTGAGATGGTTCATCCCACTGCACCCTTGTCAGAACTATTGGCATTTTTTCCTGACTGTGGCATACCTAGGTACCAGGCTCATAAATCCTCCTATAGTGAAGTTTGAAAAATGCCTTCTGTCCACACCTAGGAGGACCGTGAACCAGGGCCATGTGGCCCTAGGATTCCAAAAGCTGCATCTTCCCTCGGGAAGCTTGGTCGTTAGCGTTGACCACGGCACCAGAGGCACAATCAGCAATGTTGGTGGCAAGCCGCAGAAAATTCCGTCTACTTCACCACCACAAGTGTTAATGGCTGCGGAAGAGAACAGTCTGTTTGTGACGCTGTAGCTGTGGAAGGCACATTAAGCAGAGTCCTCTGGGGAAGCCGAGCCACAGAACACCATGGGGCTTTATTGAATTGGCATACACGATAGGAGCCGAGCAGAACCGCAATGGACGTCTGCACTCTAAGGAGGCTGAGAGCCCTGCAACTGCTCAGTCCAAGAGGCTGTTGCCTCAGCAGTCCCAACCCAGAAATGAAGACCTGGAACTCCGTGGATAATCTCTGGTCTTCGATGTAAGGATTCTGCCTTAATTACGTCATCAGCCTGCGACGGCATCCCAGCCTAAAAAGCTGGTGGGCCCTCTGTGCATCCCTCTCTTTCCTTTCCACTCCTTCCTTCTGTCTGGACCTCCTTCCTCTCTCTCTCCCTCTCTCCCTCTCTCCCTCTCTCCCTCTCTCCCTCTCCCTCCCCCCCCCCCCCCCCCCCCCCCCCCCCCCCCCTCCCTCTCTCAATAAAGCTCTAAAAAGGTAACTACAGCTCATGACTCTCCTCCAGCACTCTCCTCCTCCTCCACGAGCGCCATTTAACCAACATTGGTGCCGAAACCCGGGATAGACCACGGAGAGCCTGCTGACTGCTGCCGCTTGCTGCCTCCTCCCCCATCCAGCGAGACTTCGAGACCTCGCCTCCCCTGGACCCCCACACAGCTACCGCTACTGCTACCGCCATGATTCCTCACCACAGTGAGTGAGTCCACCGTTCTCGCGGCTGTAGTCTGAGCTATATTCTTGGCGACGGACGCCCCGGGGGTTGTCCTCGGGCTGCGCTGACAACGCAGACACATTTTCACTCCTGAGGAGGGGGTCAATGCTGTCTCTGGTCTACCGTGGACCAACAGCAGCTCAGCTGCAGCCCTTCCCATCCCTTGATGAAGAGGATGGTGACTTGAGCTGATTCTTAGATCTCTCTTCACTCCTCGGGGACGCCTGAGATTGGAGTCTGATCCTGGTTCGTTATTTTAATTTTTTATTTTTCTCTCGGCTACAGTCATGGGACAAGGGGCGGATACATTTACCACCTACATTGGCGGACAGGGGCGGGCACCAGTAAACCTGGAGACATAGCAGCATAAACCTGGCCACATAAAAGCATCGCAGGAACTTCTGCCAGGGAACGGGCAAACAAGAGTTACTTTATCTCCAAGCTTTCTGCTAAAGTTCTAAACCCTTCTCCTTCCCCACTTCTGCATCTGCCACATGCAACCTTTTCTGTCTGACTTCCACCGGCAGTGGGCAGGCTCAAATGGGCGGCTTGGGCGGTTTCTACGACTCCGCCCTAACTCACCTTACTCCACCCACTCATTCTCATGCACCACAAGCTTTTCTCTTCCCAGTTCCCTGTTCTAACTCACTGTTCAGCCAATGATACAGGACCACCACAGAACCCGAGTCCAGAGACCATCAACATCTTGTCAGACAAAAGGTTCCCAGCCACAGCCAAGAGGGATACATGTCTCCAGAGCAAACGGATGACAGACAACATTCCACAACCCCTGTCTGCCTCGGAAAACTCCCCTTCTCCATTCCCCCCAGAGCCAACCAACGTCCAAAAGTCAGCTGGAAGCAGTTTTTGAGAGGAACGACGCCCCTATTCCCATCTACCTGCTTTTTTATAATAAGCGGAAGTCTGGGATGTAAGGATTCTGTCCTTAATTATGTCATCAGCCTGCAATGGCGTCCCAGCCTAAAAAGCGGGTGGGCCCTCTGTGCGTCCCTCTCTTTCCTTTCTGCTCCTTCCTTCTGTCTGAACCTCCTTCCTCTCTCTCTCTCTCTCTCTCTCTCTCTCTCTCTCTCTCTCTCTCTCTCCTCCCTCTCCCAATAAAGCTCTAAAAAGGTAACTATGGCTCATGACTCTCCTCCAGCACTCTCCTCCTCCTCCACGAGCGCTGTTTAACCAACATTCAGTCCATTCATTTGAAAGGCTAGAGAAGATGACCATGGCAGGTGAGGTCAACAGCGAGTTCAAGAGGAAGCACAGGCAGTTAGACCCACGCTGCTCTCTCATTGGACCGCTTTGTCTCCAGGTTGCCCATTGGAAGGTGCCTGCTTGGAGGGATGGTCTTCCCCATCAGTTACTCTCTTGAAAGGCTTTTACAAAAAAAAAAATGTATGCCTAGAGAGGGTGGGGAGGTAGTTCAGAGTAATTCTAAATTCTCCCAAGTTGGCACCAAAACCAACCATCCGACACTCCTTGATTTCCTTCTGTGTCAGACACAGCCGTTTCTAAGGAGGCTCATTCACAGGACTAAACAGTCCATGTCTTCCTTGTAGCAGGAATCTTAAATGGTCTTATTAATAAAATCAAATCCAAGTTGCTGGCTGCTTCTCATTGTGTTGGTGACTGCGGTGATGCTGCTACCTGGGACAAAGGGTTTACCGCTGCTTGTTCAGAGAAGAATTGCCAGGACCATCGTGTTACAAGAAAGCATCGGCAAAGGTCAGTTTGGAAAAGTTTGGCAAGGCAAATGGTGGGGAGAAATTGCTGTGAAGATATTCTCTTCTAGGGAAGAACATTCAGGGTTCCAAGAGACAGACATTTATCAGACTGTGATTGCCCCAAACCACAGAGGAGGCACAAAAAAAATTTTTTTTTTTTGCAGGGAACAATGACCACGCCTAACAGCAACTTTGAAATCTTCAAAAGGATGATGGGACCCCACAACGATGATTCCACAAGGACTATGGTAAAGCCATTAAGCTGATTAACACCACGGAAAGATCGACCTTGGACTACAAACTGTTCAGGACAATTTCAAGATGGCTAGCTGAGATGATCCAGATTCATAGACTACTCAAACAAGGACTTGAGACAAGCCCTGCACTTTCCTATTATGCAGAGACTGGGCAAATGATACAGCTAACTCTTTTAGGACTTGAAATTTAACCCAAAAATTTTCTTTTCAGGATTCCCTAAAGATGTCTTCACCCCCAGAAAGCAGGAAGTAATTTTAAGAAAAAGACACCCACATTCCCAAGAGGTGGATGGGAGGTTTTTGGTTGTTTAATGAGTTATGGATATTGTCATTGTTTATGATGGTTGGTTACAAGTTGTTAATTGTTAATAGTCAGGAAAAAAAACTGAACAAGGATATTAGATTCAGA
The DNA here is from genome assembly GCA_902168425.1 of Peromyscus attwateri. NCBI lineage: Eukaryota > Metazoa > Chordata > Mammalia > Rodentia > Cricetidae > Peromyscus > Peromyscus attwateri. Next base: position 23,470 of record CABHPP010121681.1, on the reverse strand, counting down.
GTTTTTGTTTGAAAAAAAGGAAAAAAAAGAGAATATAGATATGAGGTAGATCATTGAGTCTACTCTGAAAAAAGATAAAGAAATAATAGGATAAATGGGTAGATCATTGAATCTACTCTAAAAAGAAAAAGGGGAAGATGTAAAAATGACAAAAGGTAGATTATTGAATCTATTATGAAAAGAAAAAAGAGAGAATATGGATATGATAAGATAAAAAGGTCAATTATTGAATTACTTTTAAAAAGGAACTACTTGTTTTAAATAGGATAAGTAATGAAATTTTTGTCTGAATCTGTCAAATGTTAATGGATTAGACATCATTTATGTAATTCTTGACTGTATATATTGTATATACTTATTGGATATAGTTTTTCTTGTATTAGTTGTAAGCTTTTTTAAATTTTAGACAAAAAAGGGGAAATGTGATATTGTGTTCCCAAAAATATTGTGCATCCTAATAAACTTATCTGGGATCAGAGAACAGAACAGCCACTATATATAGAAGCCAGAAAATAGTGGCACACACACACACACACCTTTAATCTTAGTATTCTGGAGGCAGAGATACATCTGGGTCTCTGTGAGTTCAAGGCCACACTGGAAACAGCCAGGCATGGTGACTCACACCTTTAAGCCCAGGAAGTGATGGCAGAAAGCCGAAAGGTATTTAAGGAGTGAGGACAAGGAACTAGAGCCTGGTTAAGTTTTTAGGCTTTGAGCAGCACAGTTCAGCTGAGATCCATTTGGATAAGGACTCAGAAGCTTCCAGTCTGAGGAAGCAGGATCAGCTGAGGAACTGGCAAGGTGAGGCGGCTGTGGCTTGTTCTTGCTTCTTTGATATTCCAGCTTTAACCCAATACCTGGCTTCAGGTTTGTTTTTATTAATAAGACCTGTTAAGATTCGTGCTGCACTTCCTTACTCTTCTGTTGCTGGGAAGAGACCACAACCAAGGCAGCCTGTAAAAGGAAGCATGTAATGGGGGCTTGTTTACCATTTCAGAGGATTAATCCGTGACCATCCTGGCAGGCGCTGGAGCAGTAGCTGAGAGCTCCCATCTGATCCATAAGTTGCAGGCAGAGAAAAAGAGACTGGGCTTGTCATGGGCTTTTGAAACCTCAAAGCCCACTCCCCCAAGACATACCTCCTTCAATAAGCCGCAACTTGTAATCCTTCCCAAACAGTTCCACCCAAACTGGGAACCAAACATTCAAATATATGACCCTCTGGGGGCCTTCCTCATTCAAAACACTACAGCCAGCCTGGCTGCAGCCAAGAAGCCTAGTTACGGTGATCTAGGGCCTTGGTTCCTGTCCATGTGGACCCTTCCATGAGGTTGCAAAAGCTTCCTCTCAACATGGAGCTGAGTCTCCGGGGCCATTACTTCTGAGATCCATGAAATAGAAGCTGCTGCACTTTCACAGTGTAGACCTAAAAGCTGTCATAATGTCACTCTATCAGTCTTCTGTTGCCAGGTAACAAACTACCACAAATGTGGTAGGCTACAGACATTCTCATCCAGTGTCTTGTAGTTCTGGGGGTCAGACGTCTAGGCTGGTATGCCTTGGTTTCTGTGCAGGGTCAGTGCGGGCTGGTCTTCTGTCAACTTGACACAAACTAGAGTCATCTGAAAGGAGGGACCCTCAATTGAGAAAATGCCTCTATAAGATCCAGCTATAAGACATTTTCTTAATTAGTGATTGGTGGGGGAGAGCCCAGCCCACTGTGGGTGGTGCCATCCCTGGGCTAGTGGTCCTGGGTTCCATAAGAAAGCAGGCTGAGCAAGCCATGAGGAGCAAGCCAATAAGCAGCACCCCTCCATGGTTTCTGCATCAGCTCCTGCCTCCAGGTTCCTGTCCTGTTTGAGTTGCTGTCCTGACTTCCTCCAATAAAGGAGTAGGATCCGGAAGCATAAGCCAAATAAACCCTTTCCTCCCCCAACTTGCCTTTGGTCATGGAGTTTCATCACAGCAACAGTGACACTAAGACAGGGTCTCATAAGAATTTAGCTAGGCTGGGTTTGTCTCCCACTCCCCATCTTCAATCCCAAAACAATACAGCGAGCCCTGTTCCTGCGTCTGGCTTCCTCTTCTGCTGCCAGTTAGAAAGAAACTCTCTACTTTCCAAAGGCACATGTCATGTGCATAAGGGAGGTAATGCCTTTTCTGTCCTATGATGCCATCTTATTCATAATGTCACTCAAAGGGAAGGGGAGCACAGGGGATGTGCCTCATTGGGGGACATCCGTGACCTCACCTACCACATTCACACCCATGGTGTTCTTTCTCCTGAAGAGTCAGAATCCAGAGAGAGGAACAGAAGACTTAGGACCCACACCCACCCCCGCCAGCGGAAGAGTACTGAAGAACCTGTGGGTCACGGGTAGATGGTTCAATCATTTTACCTGTGAGAAGATGTAAACCATATCAACAACATCCTAGATGCGTTCACCCTCGCTTTCTGTTATTGCTATTGTTGCCCAGTCTCGAGGCAGGTTAGTTTGGAAGGAAAAGAGGTCCATTTCCCTCACAGCTCTAGTTGTTTGAGTTAGCTTCTTATCAAGGAGACAAAGCGCTTGAAGAAATCAACTTGAAAGGAGGAGAGGTTTGTTTTGGACCTGAGGTTTCAGCCCATGGTCACTTGGCTCCATGGTTTCAGATGTGTCGGTGAAGCTGAGAGTCACATCTGGGAGCTTGAGGTAGATAGGGCTGGCCTGTTTGCCACAGAGCAGCTGGGAAGCAAAGAGAGAAAGGGGAGGGGCTGGGGTCCCCATATGTCCCCAAGGCAATGTCTGCACAGGCCTAACTTCCTGCCCACCATCTCCTAATATCTGCACAGGCTGATGGCCACGCCTTTAATACACGGGCCTTTGGGTGAGGGTGCTTCAGATCCAAACCACAGCAAGGTCCAAGGGCCTGACTAGCTTCAGCTTGGCTCTATCAATGCAGGGTATGCACAAGACCTCACGTGAGTGAAATATCTCAAAACCAGATGCCAGATAATCCCCCTCCCCCCCCCCCAGAGCATGTGCCCAATTGTTGGAGCCCACTAGGTTTCCTATTGGCTGTACCCAGCAGGACTGCATGGGAGGTTGATTGGACCATGGGCCTGGGTACCAGGTGACTGTAACTAGCAAGGGGGAGGTCTTTTGCTCCACCCCTTGGCATTGTTATAAACAGACCTTTGGAATAAAGGTCTGGGCGGGTGGATAAGGATCCAGGCCCACCCGGGTCTATCCTGTGTTTTCTCTCTGTTTCTCTCTCCTCACTATCTCTAACTAAGTCTCTTATCCCTCAATCCTCAAGAGTTCCTGGGGTAAATAAGTGTGGGGGCTGGTCACCCACACCCGACTGACCAAAGAACTTCCCCAGGTTCTCCTAGTACCCCATACATCTCCACACCCCTAAATACAGGCCCATGGGTGAGAAATCACATCAAAACCGTAGCCCTGGGCAGGTAGGTTCCCAGATCTGGACCTGAGTCCACAAGACCCAACTGTCCTCCTGGTGACTAGAAACCCATTGGGACAAGCTGACCTGTCGACTTGCATCTGTGAGTGTTGCAGAGTGGTGTCCTCCAAACATGACAGATTTTGACATCTTCATCAGCGGTGGCTGCCAGCAGGACCTGTTGACATTCCCCACACCAAAGGAAGGGGTGGAGAGGGTCATCAGAAACTGGCCTGAGAGCTCAGCCACTCCCTCCTGTACACCCCTCACCTGATCAGGATTCTGCCCTGATCATATGTGACCTTGTGTTCTCACCAGCTGCTAGAATGCAGAGTGGAGAACGTTAAATGATGGGGCTCCACCTATGCGGCTGTGAAGAAGCCATCGTCCTTGCTGGGTGAGAATTTCTGTGAGATTGGAGTGAGTCATCCTGTATATAGATGATCCTTCATGCAGGCTCTGTAAGCAGTAACCCTGTTGGCACTCCCCACCCCACCCCAGGTTGGATTTGGCACAATCATACCTAGTTATCACTGGTGCCTTGGGAAGAGGTGTTTGTTTTCTCTCCCCAGGAAAAAGTTCAAGCCACAGTGGTGTTTTGTCTTCCAAGAGAATGTGTTACATTTGAGGACTTCTGCTGGTCCTGGGCCCTATACCAGGAGTTCCCTCATTAGGTGGTTGTCCTGAAAGTCACATGGTCCATACACCAACAATTGTCAAAAAGTAAAATGGGAGTTGGCCTTGAGAATATAAGATTTTTCAAAGGCAAAATGTGTTTTGAAAACAAAGTCGAGAGAAGCACAGATTGCCTTTGGGACCTCCAGTCAAGTTTATTCTGTTCTATTTTTACTGCTGAATCTTGCCTCAGGCATGACGTGATGACGGCCATCACACAGGTATGCGTGCTGAGAAATAAGCATGGCATCCTTTTATGGCCATAGGTGCTTGCACCAGAGCTGCCAGTTGCCGAGGAAACAAAACTCCCCAGATGTTTTCATTAGCTTCAGAGGGACGACTCTTGTTTCTGTGAGGAGAATTGAATTTACTTTGGCTTCAGATAGGAACATCTATCAGGCAAGCTATTATGGGTTGAAATACAACTCCTCAAAACAGACAAGCCTGAGTCTTAACCTCCAGTACCTGTGGATGTCTCCTTTTTTGGAAATGGAACCATTCCTCACTAGTCAAGTTCAAACAAGGTTGTGAGAGTCAGCCTCAGAGACATTTGTAGGAAAGACCATTTGGGGAGACCCCAGAAAAGCCAGGCAGCAGCAGACAGAAACTGGAAAGAAGATGCTATACCAAAAAGGTCTATGTCAGCAGAAGCCTGAAGATGCCCAGAATAACTCTTCCTCTGCAGCTTTGGAGAGTATATGGCTGCTGACACCCAGAACCCTGACTTGCAGCCTCCTCACGATGAATTTCCTCTGTGTAAACCACTGGGTTAGGCCTCTTGGTTACAGCATCCTCTTTATAACTGGGCTGCTGGCTGGAAGGTGCCATTCATTCTGAAGGTAGCCTCCCCACTTCAGCTCCTCCTGTCTGTAACTATCCTCAGACCCATGCCTAGAGGCATGCCTCCTAGACAACTCCAAACCCCACCAGGTTGACCAGTAGGCACCACACTTAATGTACTAGTTGCTTTTTGCTGCTGTGAATAACTGCCCTGATTGAAAGCAACTTATTGAACAGAGAGTTTATTTTGGCTTGTGGTTCCAGAGAGAGAGTCCTTCGTAGGAGACACAGCAGCAGATGGCCAGAGCCAGAAACTGGGAGACCAGCTGCAAATGCACAGCACAGAGATCAAACTGGAAATGGAATGAGGCTGTAAACTCCCAAAGCCCACTCCCAGTGGCATAAGTCCTTTGGTGAGGCTCCATCTTCTAAAGGTCCCATAACTTCCTAAAACAGCCGGCAGGTGAACAGGTATTCAAATACATGAGCCTTGGAGGACATCTCCCATTCAAACCACCATGATAGTGTATCTGGGCTTGTGGCTCCCTCACTCCAGTCCCTGCCTTTGCAATCATATGGCTTCTCTTCACGCATCTTCCTACTGTCTTCTTATGAGGATGCCAGGCTCATAGGATTAAAGGCCGACCATCCCTCCTGTAGCGCAGCCTCATCTTGACTAGCTTGAATCTGCAAATCCTTATTTCCAAATGAGGTCACATTCACAGGTGCAACCACTAACAGTGAGGCAGGAAAATGAAGAAGAGCCACTGTTGCCAGGGAAACTGCTGTGGATGGTAAGACAACGTTCAGACCTCCTGGGAAGCACACAAGACTCCCTAGAGCCTTCCCCCCTAAAGACAAGAGGGGACTCACTCAGCCTCACTCCTTTCCAATGGTATAAACTACCCACAGTAGTTCTTCATGCATGACTTGTGTGAAGTCTACGGAGGAAAGTAAGACCCTGCAGCCCAGGTTTGCAGCAGGCTGCCGTCAGCATTGAATTACCCACCATAAAACACAGAGGCTACCCCTCACTCCTCTCAGATTATCCCAACTGCATGCTAATTCTGCTCTGTTGCCATGCCTAAAAGGTCATGACTGGCCACAACCTACAAACAAGCCCAGATGGGTGAAAATGAGTATGACAGTCACTTCTCTCATCACCAGGACAAAAGTTCAAGGGACTTGATTTGACTCATGACTTTAGAGGTGTCAGTCCACTGCAGAGGGGAGAGCCTGACAGAGCAACACCATTCCAGCTGTGGTGACAGGAAACTGAGAAAGGTGACAGCAAGGTATGACATGGTCATTTCCTCTCAACTGAAACATTCTCTTCACAAAGGAGGTGGGATGCTCATGAGACTAGGAAGTAAATAAATTAAACAAACCTCTTATGACTAGGAAAGCCAACATTTGTGCATTTCTTTTTTTAAGATTTATTTATTCATTCATTCGTTTGTTTATTTATTTATTTATTTATTTATTTATTATGTATACAGTATGCCTGTGTGTCAGAAGAGGGCACCAGATTTCACTAAAGATGGTTGTGAGCCACCATGTGGCTGCTGGGAATTGAACTCAGGACCTCTGAAAGAGCAGCCAGTGCTCTTAACCTCTGAGCCATCTCTCCAGCCCCATTCGTGCATTTCACAGGTGCTGTGGATGATTGATTGATAAATAAAACACTGATTGGCCAGTAGCCAGGCAGGAAGTATAGGCGGGACTAGCAGAGAAGAGAATTGAGAGAACAGGAAGGCGGAGAGGAGGAGACGCCGGCCTGCCATCCAGGGAACATCATGTAAAGAGAGCAGATAAAGCCACGGAACACGTGGCGACATATAGATGAACAGAAATGGGCTGAGTATAAGAGTAAGAGCTAGACAATGGTAGGCCTGAGCTAATGGCCGAGTAGTTTAAATAATATAAGCATCTGCATGTTTATTTTATAAGTGGGCCACGGGACTGCCGGGGTTTGGCGGGACCCGGAGAGAAAAACTCTAGCTACACACAGGAGCCCCTCCCCAAGGTTATAGTGAACAGCAGCTGGAGCGGGCAGGCACTCTGCCCAGCTGAGCTTCTGAGTGGAGATCTCAGATCTGTGGAGCAGCCTACAAGCCTGAAGAGAGCTCCAGGAATGCAAATTTCGTGAGCCATCACCTTGTGGGTTTTCAGTAAGGCAGTCACTTTTGAGTTGCTGCTCCTGTAAGTTAGTAGCCCCTTACCCATACTCTTGTAGGTAACCCCAATAAGCTCATTGGTTCACATGTGCCTTGGGGTTTTATTGCCATGAAGAGACACCTTGACCACAGCAACTCTTATAAAGGAAAATATTTAACTGGGGCTGGCTTACAGTTTCAGAGTTTTAGTCCATTATCATCATGGCAGGAAACATGGCAGCACACAGGCAGACATGGTGCTGGAGAAGGAGCTGAGAGTTCTATATCCGGATCGGCAGGCAGCAGGAAGACAGACTGAAGCCACTAAGCCTGGCTTGAGTTTCTAAGACCTCAAAGCCTGCCCCCAGTGACACACTTCCTCCAACAATGTTACACCTACTTTAACAAGGCCACACTTCCTAATGGGGCCACTCCCTATGAGCCTGTGGGGGCCATTTTCTCTCAAACCACTACAACCTATGACAGGGCAAGACAGTGCAGAGGTTCCTCCATCCTGTATTCTTGCTGAGGCCACTTCAGGTTTAACTAGAATCCGACCTCCTTGATGGAGAATCCCATGGAAATTACCCAACTCTATTCTAGGAACCCGAGGTCAAGATGCCCCAGTCAACTTACCTCAGCTTCTGCGAAACTGCTTGCTTGTGCAAACCACCCCTACAACTGCAGACTGAGATACCAGGATGTCCCTCATGCTCCATCAGTGCTCACAGTGGTCCAGGTACTGACCCGGTCCTCCCTCTCTGACCGTCTGAGCTCCCGTCCCTCTCTCTTTCATTAGGCCATAGTTGCTGTGATTTCTCCATCACCATTGTCACCCGTCTCAGGAGCACTGAGAAAATTCCCAAACAATCTCCAGAGACCCAGGCACCTCAGGAACATGGCGATGACTATAGTCCCCTGACCCTGAGAGCCAACAGCCACTGCTGATGGAGGGACCTCTGGCTTTGCCTGCTGGTTTCTGTCAGGAAAGGCCCAAAGTGCCCAGGTGGTAGTCACTTTTGAGTCCCACAGAACCCTTACTGTGCACCTCAGTAACTGGAACCCAACTCACCTCTCCAGGACCCAGGATCTATATGCTGCTGGGCTTAAGTTCCAGAGGCAGGAAGCACAACCCCTAGCCAGTCACCAGGAGCGATAGTGAAAGCAGCCAATCACACTTCCAGGACTTGGTTCCCAGACCCATGTATTCTGATCATATTAGTTACTTTTTCTGTTGTTGTGATACAAATACCCTGATGAAAAGCAACTTGGAGGAGAAAGGGTTGATCTTGATTTACAGTTCCAGAGAGGATACATAGCCCACCACGGCAGACAAGACAAAACATTGGGAGCTTTGAGGGCAGAGCATGAGGCTGGTCAGTCACATTTTGTCTATACACAGGAAGCAGGGTTAGGCCTTACAACTACAAATCCCACCCCCAGTGACATACTTCCTCCAGGAAGGCTACCCCTCTTAAAGATTCCATAACCTTCCAAATAGCGCCACCTTGGGGACCAAGTGTTCAAACATATGAGCCTATGGGGACATTTCTCTTTCAGACCATACCACTGAAGACTGGTGACAAGTCACTCTGAGGTGACTTCAGACTCTGTACCATTCACTGACCACCCTGGAGGACAGGATCCCAACTCCAGTGGGTGTCACCCAAGCTGGCCCCACTGCTGAACCTTTGAAGGACCTTTTCACGGCTCCTTTGGTAGATTAGTCGATTTTCTCCTTGCTGTGATAAAATACATTGACAAAAGCAGCTTAAGAGAGAACTGGTTTATTGGGGTTCACACTTTGAGGGTACCAACCACCACAGGAAGTTATAGTAGCAAGAGTCTGAGGCAGCTGGTCATGTTAGGAAGCAGGAAGAGATGGATTCTGGTGTTCAAACGCCCTTTTTCCTTCACATGGTACCCCGGCCCATGCTATCACCCACATTCAAAACCAAATCTAGAAAATTTCTCGCAGAGAAGCCCAAAGGTTGTCACACAGGTGACTCTAGGTCCTGCCAAGTTTTAACCAACAAGGTTCCTGTTCTGTGAAGCACTCATCTTGGAGGCACTCTATTGAGAGCCGCTGGTAGTGAAAGTCCATGAGAGTATACAGCAGTGACAACTAGTGTTCAGAAGGTCAACCTATCAGAACTCAGGGTTCTGTTAGAGGAAACCATCACACAAGGTGTTATGGGATTACTGCCTTTTGAATGAACTGGCTGTCTCTTGTTGTAAACTTCTTGTGCAATAACAGATATGAGTCTCCCCATTTACCATGCATCTCCATGTTATGTGTACATGTAATCTCACGATTGCATCTCAATCTTGGGCACAACTTTCCCTATACATTTGGGGTAATTGGACAACTGTCCCCAGCTGTGTTTATTTTTCATTAACATATATCTGGCTAGGGCCATTCTCCGGACAAAAGTATTTCAGCAAAGATACCTTTGTCCAAGGACTAAACTGCACATAGATAAACATTAGCTCATCTCACTCACAGATAGAGAAAAGAACCACTAACAATTAAATCCTCAACCCCTTACCTTCACCCCGGATTATTTACAGGAGACCCTAACTTAAGAGATTTACTGCTCACATTCCTGGGATGATGTTTTAGCCATTTGCTAGTTACTGAGTTAAGGCAGTTACTTCCCACTGACCCAAGGAGATTGCCTTCAAGGCCAGGCAGGTGATAGGTGCCAAGCTTCTTTCTTGTGCAAATTAAGTTTTAACTCCTCCTCAGTCAGGTGCTATTCCTAGATTTTCTCCTCAGCAATTACTCTGAGCGAAAGTGCTTTTACTGTCCAAATGCTACACGCTCTGACATAGGTTGCTTAGCCACCTAGCATATGTCCCCCTCCCTATCAGAAAGCAGCTGCAGCCGGGATGAGCAGGAAAAGTGGCGCCAAAGACAGTTTGCTTTCTTGTGACTTACTGACCCCTAACATTCTATCTAGCCATTTCTAGATTATAGTTTGAGCACATAAATTCCCTAATTGGTCTTAGCCTTTAGTTGACCCTACCAGAGAACTCCCCTTTAGTCACTCCCCTTTTGGGATGTAATTGGAAGCTGACAATTAATTGCTTTATGTGTGGGTTCTTACCACCTCTCTCTGAGACCCTGAAAACTTCAAGCCTCACAATGCTTTACCAAAGAATTACTGTGTGGGTATATATACTGGTTCTCTGAGAGCACAGAGGAGAGACTTGATGGAAAAGAACAAGGATGAGGACGACTGAGATGGAAAGAACTAGATAGAATGATGAGAGAACAGCAGAAGGGACTGAGAGCAGGAGGGACCGAGAGCAGAAGGGACTGAGAGGAACTAAGTAAGAGAGCAGAAAAGAAACTGTGCAGATAGAATCACCATAGAAGAATAAAGTGAATGGACTAAAGAACTCAGTGTGCTTAGATTCATTGAATATCCCTCAGATTAGAATCTTCAGCTGGTTGGTAGACTCTTCCGTGGACCCTGGGAGCAAGCAATCTAGGCTGGACCTAATATTGCTTGCGTTAGCACTCACACCACATGGCTGCCTGGAAATAAACACCTCCCTTGCTGGGGAAGGGCTCTCATGCCATCAGCTTTCAGTGAAGTAGCAGCTGGTTCCCCAAGGCTAGCAACACAGGATGAACCCGACAGACATTCAGTAGACGCAGGAGGTGTGGCAGCCAGGATGAGGACTCACATATTAGCCTCACTCACACCATCATAGCTGTCCCTTCCCTAGCATGGCACGGCCGTTGGGGGACTGAGGATGAAAGCCAGTCACAAGCAAACCAGGCTTCTACACTTGAGTCTCCTGTCATTCTAGGAGATTTCCCATTCAAAACATAGTTACCAACTTCAGCCTTATTCTAAATGGAAAGTATTAAGTCTAAAGTGCCCCTAACTCCCAACATGGAGAATGTCTCAACAGCAGTCTGGTGTCAGCACAGGTTTCACTCTGGCCAGGTAAACAGGAAGACTGTTAGCAGATAAATAAAAGCCTATGCCCAGGATTCCTCAGAAACCTGTGAAGCAGGTTTGTCTGTCACCAAGAGCCACTACTTCCCTTATCTCTGGCAATGGGGTAAATCTAGTTCCTATAGTTCCTATGACCTATAACATTTGTCAAAGCCCCCACACTAGCTCCTGGGGTCTTCTGGCCACAGACCTCCCCCATTGCTACTCTAACTTCCAGTTTACAGGCTCCCCCACCCCCAGCCTGTTTCTTTAAAACCAGAAAGGCCTTCCCACACCTTTTTCTTTCTCTCTGCCTCCAAGGGGTAGCCATAGCATCTTTCAATTTCACCCAAATGAACTCTCTTCTTTCCACTCACAGAGTGGTTCCACTATGCCCTTGCTTACAATGATATCTGTGACGTCATGAATGCGGTGAGCTATCTGTGGCTCTCCTTTACACGTTAGACTCCTAGTGACCGAGACCAAAATTGTATGTCTGTGTTCCAGAGGGTGACTTGAGGTCCACTTGTGAAAACAGTGGCCCTCTGTCTAGTCAAGTCCTAGGGACAGAGTCCTGGTCTACCTGCTGAGGAGGAGACCTGTCCACTTCCAAATCTGTAGACAGGCATCAACACCTGGATTCCTCCTTCCCACCTGAAGCTGCCAGCAACCCCTTTATCTTAACCACATCAGAGAAGGAAGTGGCCCGGCTGCTTTCAAATGCTGAACCCCTGCTGTGAGCCTCCTGTAATGTTAGAAAAACAAACCGTTTTGATCCTACACAGAACAAAAGAAATTATTTTGGCTCCCTTTGAGGAAGGCTAGTGACATCTGAAGTCCTTAACACTAAATAGTGTTTATGAACTGTTACCATTCCCTACAGTAGCTGTGTTTTATGGATTTGTCTGAGCATGCCACGGGACAAGGGCTTAACAGTTCAGAGTTTCCTGTGGAGAAGTAGAGCCCAGTACCTCAGATCCCAAGGCAGCAGCTCCTCAGCTCTGTTTGGAATCATGGCATATCACAAAAACAAAAGTTGTGTGGAGCAGAGAAAGGATTAATGTCTGAAGAGACATGTGTCTCATTTGCTCACAGCCTAACAAGGTGGCACAGATGTTTCAAGTGCAAATGCCACCTGTGGCTCAGGGTTAGTCTCAGCCATGTGCAATTCAGACATAAGGGAATCTTCACTGCTCTTGCAGAGGACTTGAGTTCAGTTCCCAGCAACTACTCCAATACCGGGAGATTTGGCGCCCTCTTCTGGCTCCCATGAGCACCTGCACACAGTGCACATACCCACACAGAGACACACATACATAAACACATAATTAATGATAAAAACTAAATGTTAAATGCTATTTTTAAAAGCAAGAATCTTCAGGTTGCAGACTTCTGCATATCAAGTGTGATTCTCTCCCACAGAGAGGGTCCCATGGTCCTAAATCAGGACAGAAAGTCTTGAGGAGAGCATGCCTCCTCTGCTTCTGCCATCCTAGTTCACATGACCACTACCATGAAAACATGTCAAAAAAAAATAGCCATATGTCTTTCAGACTTTCACCTTCCTAGCCCTTAGGGAAAGGTTGCCTTTATTCTGGTTGTGATTGTATGTGTGTATATGTGCATGTTCGTGGGGGGGGTGTGTGTGTGTGCATACATGTGCATGTAGAGGCCAGATGTTGACATCAGGTATCTTCCTCCATCATTCTCCACCTTGCTTTTTGAGGCAGGATGTCTCATTGAACCTTGTGCCCACTGACCGACTAAATTGGTTGGCAGTAAGTCCTAGGGGTCTTCCTATCTCTGGCCCCAGTGCCATGATTACAGGAGCAAGCTGATGTAATATGGGTATTGGGAATCCAAACTCGGGTCTTCGTGGTTAGCAGGAAGCTATCACCTCAGTCCCCTGACTTTATTCTTCAAGTCCTGTGTCTAGAACTCCAAGGAGAAACACTAATGCACCCATCTTGGTGCAGAGGCCCACTTCTGGGCCAAGTGCCATGGCCTGGCCAGGAAGCTGAGAGAATGGGCGCTTACCCACAAAAGGCACAAGAGGAGCTGTGGGTGGGCAGTTTCCCACGGCCAGGAAAAGAAACCGTGAGGTAAACAGAGTCCACTGCTGCTTGGTGGACATTTTCACGGCCGCTTGCTTGTCTGTCTACGGGCATGAACTTCGTGTTCTTCCACACACTGCTTCAAATCCCTCTTGTCTCGAAGATCTTCTGAACTTCCTGGTGTTCCCACGAGTGATGCTGCTTCTTACCCAGACCCCAAGAAAATGCCACGGACCACCTCCATTCTGGCCACTAGGTGGCGACAGACCTCATCAACCAGAGCTCTCAGACACCAGCCTGAGTCTCCAAACACAGATAGCCAAGACGGCTGGCTCATGCAAGGCAGGAAGCTACAGATACTTCCTGGGGTTAAAAGACAACTAATGACAGAAAAGGAAGGACCTGGGGAGACAGCAGGGGATCTGCAGCCTTGGGGGAGGGGGAGGAGGCATGCCTTTGTGGAACATCTAGAAGAGTTCTGAAACTAAGTTTACAGTATTTCACATATGGGGAGACTAGTGTTTGGAAAACGGTCCACAGAAAACATGTTTAGGGTGTTGTGCGACATCTTCCCTAGGGAGATACAAACAGCTGCTCCTCCCCTGCCCCAAAAACAAGGCAGCAACAAGACAAAGTGCCATTCTACCACAATCCAACTTGCGGAGTCCCTGAGTTTCCTGGACTTACACGGCATGGGTTAGGGATTACTTACAGGACATGGGGAACCCCTATGGAAACATATCACCTCAACATGATGTTCCCCACAGAGGTCTGGCCTTATTGTAGGAACTATGCGATTGGGGGTGGGCTTTGAGGTTTCAAAAGGCCCATGCCAGGACCAGCCTCTCTGCCTCTCTGCCTCCAGATCAGGATGTAGTTCCCAGCTACCGCTCCAGCACCTGCTTGCATGCGGCCGTGTTTCCCACTGTGATGATAATGAACTGAGCCTCTGAAACTGTAAGCAACCCCCCAATTAAATACTTCCTTTTATGAGCTGCCTTGGTCATGGTCTCTCTTCACAGGATAGAGCTGTGACTAGTACATGATGGGTTCACAACACGCCCCCACGGTTGGGCGTGTTTGCGCATGTCTGGCGGACCTGGACACTTCCGCCTAGCCAGTTCCAGGTCAAGATAGCCATTTCCCGGTTAAGGCGTCTTGCGTGACCAGGATCCGTGACTTTGCATGCTTACGTAAGCGCACAACGTAGCCATGTGATCTACGCACATGCGTGGAGTAGTTACGTCGACCTGCGCATGCCCAGCCTTTAAAAGCCGGCGCCATGTTCCCGGCTCCTTCTTCTTCTCTGCACACGTGCCTCCCCAGGCCTGGGCACTCTCTGTCCCTTTTATCTCAATAAAACTCTTATTGAGATAAGCGCATTCTGTCGTGTTTCGTGACATTTCCTTGCAGGGTAAGACCGCAAAATAACTACAGGGTTACAGGTCCACACAGGATGTGAGGCTGTGGGGCTGTGGGGCTACTGAGTCATGCAGACTAGGTGTCTTTGGATTTACAGGACTACAGGGTCATCCAGAGGTTTCAGGAGCCCCCAGAACTGAGTTCACTGATGGACTGCAGGTTCTAGAACACAGAGACTGGAGCCCTGGGATTCACGTGGTGCTGGGGCCATGGGGTCTCTGCATGTCCTTGTGACGCCTTCATGCTCCCTCACACACACACCTCCCTCCGACTCCTGATCCTCTCTCCTCCTCTTCTCCTCATGCTCTCTTCCCTCTCTTCCTCTCTTCTTCCTACCTCCCTGCTGGCAAGATTATTCTAGATCCTAGAATTTCATTTTCACCTGTGACTAACACCTTGGACCCCAAGTTTTAAATTCCTGGAGTTTGGACTCTACCTGTTCCACCTTAATCAGGTGTCCCCAAAACTGGCTGCTGTGTGGCCATGAGGATAAGCCACGGCTTCAGAAGTGGATTTCAGAGACCCCCTGTGTCAGAGGGAGGGTAAGTGTCAGAAGAAGGGTCTGATACTACAAAGTCCCTAAGATGAACATTCTAGAAGCTGATGGCTCCTGCTCAAACCCAGCACTCACACCCGTAGCCAGCCTACTGCCCGCCACCTCCGTCAGAGGAGCTGTTCCCACTTGGACAGCAGTGTGCCTCTGTGACGCTGCCTTGGCACACGAGCACAGGAGGACCCCCAGGAGTCACCATGCTCCAGTTGCTGAGCACTGTGTGCGGGCTGCAGCCTCCTCTCCCGCTGTACGGCGCCCCGGCTCCTGAGACAAGGCAGGTAAGACCCTACACACAGCATCGTTCTAAGCAAGAGCTGGTTTCAACTCCTAGTCTTCACAAACTCTCTAGTCGTAAGTTACTGGACCTTTCCAACCTCAGTTCCTACATTCGGGAGAAAGAAAAACAGACCCCACAGAAACGTCTCAATTTCAGATAAGCAGCAAATATTTTTAGTATAAATACGTTCCATAGTGTGGGACATATTTACCTAAACGTATTTGCTACTTATCTGGACATTTGAGACACCCTTAGGTAGTCATTGATGATCTGTAATTAACTGCCTTACAGTTTACCTGGTAACCCCACAATCCACACATGGTAATTAGTGAGGTAAACCTAAACGTCAAGCCTTCCAACATCTGAAATGAGGCTTATGTTCACTGATTCAATGAAATGGTCACTTTTCCCTCCAAGGTGCATTTGTTCTCAACAGGATTCATCCGCATGTGGCACTCCAGGGAATTACTAATTGCTTCCCATTGTACATTCAAAACTCAAAGTTTGTGTGGTAAATTATGTGGCTACCACAGACAAGCGTAAACAGGTGTAGGTTGGAATGTAGTACTTGATGTTGGCCACCAGATGGCACTGCAAGGCGAGAAACTAAATGAAAATCATACTTAAGTGTTTTGGTTGTTTTGTTTTGTTTTTAATGTATGTCCATGTTTGTGTGTGTGTGCTCATGAAGGCCAGAGGACAACTTTGTGTGGCATCCCTGGTGACAGTGTCATCCTTTGAGACAAGCTCTCTCATTAATCCAGAGCCCGCCCATTAAGCTAGGCTGGAAAACCAGTGAGCCCTAGGAATTCTATTTCTGCCTCCCCAGAGCTGGGAATGCTAGCATGTCACCACACCTGGCATTTTTTGTGACATCTGGGGGTGGGAGGTCACACTCGGGTCCTCATGCTTGCAAGACAAGCACTTTACCAACTGAGCCCTCTCCCTAGCCCTAAAATTTTAATATAATAACTTCCCTGGCCTGTTTCCCTCCCTGCCCATGACACACACACATATTGCATTCTGTTTTATTCTGTGTGAATGGGTGGGTCAGATGTTCTATGAATGCTCACCCTAAAAATAAAGTCTGCAGGTTCTACTTCTGCAGAAAAACCATGAATGACTGTCCACCAGCTATGGTTTTTGGTTTTTTTGTTTGTTTTGTTTTGTTTTGGTTTGGTTTGGTTTTCTTTTTTAATTGAAGAAGTGTGTCTGCTTTCTTTCATGATCCAGTCTAAGATTGGCTGGGGCGCTCTTTGTACTCTTCAACAGTTGGTGCCTGTTTCGGTGATTGTACTCTCAGCCTCTGGCTAAATACACCATCAGTGGCAGCCCAGGACCCAGGGTGCTGTAGGGAAGTCCTTCAGTCATTGGTGATATGCTCTCAAAAGGAATTGTGGAACCCTGGTCACCACCACCACCCCTTCTCTCCATGCCACAGCACATGCTCCATGCAACCTTTGCCAGAAAACCAAGCCAATGAAGTCACCTGACCTTGCATTTGAACCCCAGAATCATAAGGCTCTTCTTGGCTTCACAGGAAATCCATGTCAGGGGTTTCACCGTATGACACAAGCTGGTTAATATACTGACCATTCCTAGCATGTGTCGTGGATAAATGCATACTTAATGGAAAAGGAGTAAATGAGTGGTTGCCAGGGATGAATGTTACATATTTGTAAAATTGACTTTTTGGGCATCGATACCAGATAGGAATGGTGAAGTCCTTTGTGTGGAAAGATGACTTGGACATAATAATCGCCTGACATCTGGATCTGCCTCTAATGAGAAAACCTTCCACCTGCACCCCATCACTGTCCCAGTGACGTTTTCTTCCACACCATCTTAGGTCAGTACATTGAGAGTGCACACATCAGCAGTAGATACGGAAGACCCAGACCTGCAGAGGGAGTGGTTGCAGTGGGTACATATTGGACTGGATAATAGAATATTACCCAGACCTGTTAGGTCCACAGATTCGCCCATGGGCAGGCATTTCCTCAGCTGCCACAGGTAGAGGAATGGCCATACTTGGTATTTAGAATAATGCTCTTGCTAATGACTGCACTGCATCCTCTTCAAATCTCTGGCTTTTAAATAAGTTACATCAGCAGTTCATCCTGAAGGGAACTACCTTCTCCACAGATTCGCTCCCTCCTTAAGGAGTAACGCCCTAATACCGAGATCCATAAGCCCATCACCCTTAGCTTTCATTCAGGACATTTCAAGGCTGTCCAGGCTCCAGCACCATCCTTGAGCTCTGCTAAGAACTGTCACATCAGCCAGTTCTGTTTCTCATGCCAAGTCCTTGCAGCATATCTCCATGAGAGTTACCCCAGTCAGCTGCTACAGCCAAGTCTCCATCCCAGAGTCCATTGCACGAGTCCCCTGACCTATGGCTGAACATGGAGACCAGACTTTGAAGAGGGGGTAGATGAAAGAGCAAGGGAGCCAAAGTTCAGGCGCAGACTGGAGGCATCTACACACACCTGTTAACCGATTTTAAAGTTACTTTTCTAGTTACTGTAACAAATGCCTGACAAAAATCATCTCAAGGGAAAAAAGATTTGTCTGGCTCACATTCTGAGGGATACAGTCTCTCACAGCAGGAAGGCACGGCAGTAGGAAAGTCAGAAAAAGGATTACATTGTGTCCCCAGTCAGGAAGCAAAGAGAGATTAATGCCATTCTCAGTCCCCTTTCTCCATTTTCACTTTTTATTCAGATCTTGAACCCCAGGCCATGGGATGGTACCAGCTGCAGGAAGGGAGGGTCGTCCCTCAGTTAAACTCTCTCAAAGTGACATCACTGACACTCCAAGAGGTATGTCTCCAAGTCATGCTAACACCAGCCGTGTTGGCAATGAAGAATAACCCTCACACCTAGCTAGTGAAACAGAGTTGGGTCCAAGTGTGTTGAATATTTTTTTGTTTGTTTTTTTCAGTCAGTATTCAGGAAGAAAAATGCAATGAACCTCAGAAACCCAGGGGGCTTGAGAGATGGCTCAGTGATCAAGAACCCAGTGAATAAAAATTACCTAGCACAGTACCTGAATATAAACTACAAGCTTAGAAGAACCTCAATTTATGAAAAGTGTCTCAGTTTATGAAATCCAGGTGAACAACAGGTACAGCATCTGTAATGTTTAGATCTTATTCATTTGTTGGTTTTTGTTTGTTTCTTTCTTTCTTTTCTGGAGGGATGGTTTGGTTTTTGTAGGGGGGTTTATTGTTTGGTTGGTTTGGGTTTGGGGGCATTGTTTGTTTTGTAACACGAATCTTAAAAGGTCTTACTAATAAAAAACCTGAAGCCAGATATTAGGATGAAAGCTGAAAGATCAGAGAAGCAGAACAAGTCACAGCCAACCTCACCTCACCTCACCTCAACAACTCCTCATCTGATCCTGTTTCCATGAATCCTCAGACTGAAAGCTTCTGAGTCTTCACCCAAATGGATCTCAGCTGAACTGCTTAAAAGCCTAAAAGTTTAAAAGCCTCTAGTTCCTGGTCCTCACGCCTTATATACCTTTCTGCTTCCTGCCATCACTTCCTGGGATTAAAGGTGTGTATCTTTCCCAAGCAAAGACATGAGATCTCAAGTGCTGGGATTAAAGGTGTGTGCCACCATGCCTGGCTCTGTTTCCAGTGTGGCCTTGAACTCACAGAGATCTGGATGGATCTCTGCCTTAGGAATGCTAGGATTAAGGGTGTGTGCCACCACTGTCTGGCCTTTATGTCTAATCTAGTGGCTGTTCTGTTCTCTGAACCCATATAAATTTAATTAGGGTACACAATATATTGGGAGACACAATATATTACCACATGTTTTGGGTTTGTTTTTTGTTTTTGGGTTTTGGGGTGTTTGTTTGTTTGTTTGTTTGTTTGTTTGTTTGTTTGAGACAGGATCATTCTCTACATAGCCTGGCTGTCCTGGAATTCATCATATAGACCAGATCGGCCTTGAACTCAGAGATCTGCCTGCCACTGCCTCTGGGTACTGGGATTAAAGATGTGGACTGTGATGCCTGGCTGATGGTTAGATTGATTTGTCAGCCTGCACAGCCCAGAACTGCCAGGGAAGAGAGTCTCGGTGAGCTGCTGTCTACATCAGGCTCACCAGTGGGCATGCATGTGGGGACTGCTGTCATGGTTGCTAACTGATACTGGAAACTCATCCCACTGTGGACGGGCCATTCCCTAAGCAGAGAATCCTGGACTACATGTGAGTGGAGAAAACTAGCTGACTTTAAGCATGAATGCGTCCATTCTCTGCTCTTGACCACAGATGTGATCAGCCACCTCAAAGTTCCTGCTTCGACTTCCCCACAATGATAGACTGTAACCTGGAATTTTAAGCCAAATAAACCATTTGCTCCTTACAGTTACTTTTGCCGGGCTATTTTTTTTTCACAATAACATAATCAAAATAAAAACAGATCCACATTTTTATGTTGAATACACCTAGATTTGATCTCCGTCTGAAAAGCTCCTGACCTCCTCCTAACAGAATATTCAACAATAACAAAACTTTATTGCCTCTGAGTAAACAAGTTTCTCTGCCTCAGGCCTCAGGCGGCATCCAATGACCATGTGTCTCAGATGGCATCTCTGTGTGATACAAAGTCTGTGCTCTAGGGCTGGTACCTTTGGGATACACAGTGCTCTCTGAGTCTTACCCAGCATCTCCCCCAAAGTATCCATATCCCTCTGCTCTCTGACACTTTAAGTGTAGATTCACTGGTGAAGGAACTGGGCTCTGGGGCCATTGCTATGGCTCAGTGAGTAAAAATGCTTGCCACGGGGCCAGAGAGAGGATGGCTCCGTGGGTTAGAGCACTAGCGACTCCGCCAGGGAATTCCAGTCAATGCCCAGCTCCTACAAGGCAGCTCACAGCGGTCTGTAACTGCAGTTCCGGAAGACCTCTCGCCCTCTTCTGGCCTCTGTGGGCACTGCATGCATGTGGTGAACAGAAACGTGCAGGCAAAATGCCAACACACATAAAATAAAAATAAGCAAATCTTAAAAAACAAAAAACAAAACCTGATGATGCGCGTTTGATTCCCAGAACCTACAATGATGCATGCACCGTGGCATGTGTGTGCCTGCACTTACACACCACACACACACACACACACACACACACACACTAATAATAATAACTTTCAAAAAGAAGCTGATCTTTTAATCCGATCTGAGCTCTGTGAGGGTTTTTCATCATAATAGTGTAAGGAGGTGAATGTTCATGTGAGTGTGACTGCATGTGTGCAGGCACTGGTGCGTGTGCACGTGTGTGTGCACACTTACGTGGAAAGGTCCGCCTCGGATGTCCTCCTTGTTTTCTGAGACAGAGTCTCTCACTAGGACCTGGGGCTCATCAACTAGTCTAGGCTAGCTCCTATCCGCTTGACACATCTGCTTGTCCCTAGCTCCACAGTGCTGGCTTTGCATGTGCGTAGCACACCTGACAGGCAATTTAATGACAGAGTCACCTGCTCAGCCATGACCATAACCTTGGACAGCCTCTCGTTAGCTCCCTCACTGATGAGGGGATTTTTTTTCTCACAGAGTGAGCAGAAGGGATCACAAGGAGACCAGCCAGCTTGGGGAGTGGCAGGCTCAGGACACGTCAGCTGGGTGCCCGTTGCCCTGTGCAGTTTCTTGATATAGTTCATTTAACTGACATTATTTATTTATAGATACAGCTATGTGTTTGTCTTAAGTCTCATATCCCATTTCTAAGATCCTTAATCTCCATCTAGCCACATACACCATGGGAAATGGATCTTTACTGTTAGAACTCAGAAGTGAACACACCACTTTTTTTTAATAAATAAATATTTTTTAATAAATAAAAAAATAATTTTTTATTATTTTAATTTTTATCTTTGCATGTGTATGTGCGTGTGTAAGGGCAGATATAAGCATATCATAGCATATGTGTGGGGGACAGAGGACAACCTTGGGTGTGTGTTCTCTCCTTCTGCCTCGTATGAGGAGACCCACTGCATTTGCAGGCTAGCTGGCCCACCAGCTTCCAGACATCCCGTGTCTCTGCTCTGATCTCTCTGGAGAAAATTATGGAAGTATGTTAATATACCTGACTTTATGGGGATTTGGGGAATCCAAACTCAGGTCCTCATGCTTGCATGCCAAGGAATTTACCCACCGAGCCATCTCCTTATCCCTTAATTTATTTTTTAGATGGTCTTTATTTATAGTCCAGGCTGGCCTTGAACTTGGGATCTCCTGCCTCAGCCCAGTCCGCATCCACCCAGACCCAAATAAACACACAGAGGCTTATATCAATTACAAATTGCATGGCCAATGACTCAGGCTTCTAGCTAGCTAGCTCTTGCATCTTAAATTAACCCATTTCTATAAATCTATACTTTGCCATGTGTCTTGTGTCTTCCTCTCTCTCTAGTTAGAATGTCCCGCCTAACCTTATCCTGCCTCACCATTGGCCAAACAGCTTTATTTATCAACCTATCAGAGCAACACATATTCACAGCATGCAGAATGACGTCACCCATCAGGTGTGTACCATCTCATCTTGGAATATTTCACAATTATAAACATGTGGTGATGGTGGCGGTACTAGCTATTTGGGAGTATGTCCTAAAGTGTCACACAATTCACCATTAGCTAAGAAGGCCACAAGCTGCTGTCCAGTGTCCTTGGCTGAAACTTTAGGAGAACATGAGCTAGAGACTGACCTGCAACTCCATTTAGACATTTCTATTCTGATACAATACTTCTCAATGGAATATTTACATCAACACAAAGCCGGTTCCTTTAGTGCCTACCAAAATGTTCTCTGATGTCACTGTGTGAGGGATACTTGGGCTCAACCACACAGCAATATGTGTCAGGAACTCAAAATGCATGCAAACAGCATGGGCTTTGAATAAGTGCACAGCATGCCCGTAAAAACACTTCACTTCTCTTCCATGGGAATCTTTCCTTCTTCTCCATTCAGCCTTAAACATCTGTGTTTCTGCCTCTGGTATTTTATCTGCCATTTTTCTTTTAAATATTATTATTATACATATATTACTATGTTATACTACATATACTCGTGTGTTGAATAATTTTAACTGTCAGCCTGACACAAACTAAAATTACCTGGTAAGAGAGAGAGCAGCTTGTCGGTTGACCCAGCCCATTGTGGGTGGCACCATTCCCTAGGCAGAGGTCCTGAACGGTTTACGAGCTCAGAAATCGAGTTGAGCCTAGGAGAGCAAGCAGTCGGGGATCTGTGTGTGTGTTCTCTCTGCTCTCGACTGTGGATGTGATATCTGAAGCCCCTGACTTGACTTCACAATGATGGACTGTAACCCAGAGTGGGAAGGGGCTGAATAAGCCTTTTCTTCCCTGGGCCACTTTTGGTCAGGCTACCGTGTCACAGTCACAGATATGAAAATGGGATGGCTAACAACACACAAATGTTATTTTATGACTTAAAATCGCCACTTCAGATCACATTGACACCTCTCTTCTCACCACCCCCACACTGTAGATGTAACCGTCTTATTAAATGAGAAACACAGAGCCAAATGCAGAGTTGAAAGCCCAAGGGGAAGGGCAGCAGTGGCAGCGAAGGGTAAGAAAGGGTTTTTAGCTCTTAGCTATTGCTCTGACACCTTGGGCTTTCAACTATGCATTTGGCTCTGTGTTTCTTATTTAATAAGACGGTTACATCTACACCACACTATGCTGACCAACACCCAGGAAGTTTCCACTGCACCCAGAACTTCATGCATATTGCACCATTTACTTCCCTCAGTAGCCTTAGAACACAGCAGTGCTTTAATTGTATCCTTATAATATAGATGAGACGCTCAAGGCCCTGAGAAGTTGGGTGATCTGCCCAATGTCACACAGCAAAGCTTGGATTTGAGTCACAGTGGGTTTTCTTCTGGAAGCCATGTACTAACAGAAGGTGTTTGAACTTTCCACCTGGGGTATCTTCCTTCGATTGCCACTTCCTTCGTAATCACATAGCCCGAGTCTCTTCAGACCCGTTCTTCCACACTGAGATATACTTACGAGTACCTGTAAAAATGTCGTGTTTATTACAATGTTTTTTCTCTTAAGGACATTCCAGCTCGTTCTTTGGAAATGCCATGGAGCAGTAGCCTGGTTATACCTGGCG
>CABHPP010121680.1:0-13838 GCA_902168425.1 Peromyscus attwateri | reverse complement strand
AATGAAACCGCTGCCTTTAGTTGGACTGAATGTGACAGACAGAAAATGAATGCTGGGATGTTAGGCTTTTTTTTATTCTTTTGGGCCAGAGTGAAGTTATAAGCATACTTTTAGCAAAGGCCTCTTCTAAGTGCTTGTTTCTGGTTTGATTGTGAGTGCCAGTGAAGATGGTTGTCAAGAACATTCTTTGACTTGGTTATCCATTGTCATACATCATTTCCATATGTATGAAATTTTGTACATGTGAAAATTTCATGTACAAAATGTCTATTTAATTTTAATCTGGAATAGGAGATAAATGAAAGTTTCATAAGAGTGCTCGGTTCTGTAGTAATTATAAATATAATTAAATTAAAATAAGGGAGCTGGCCTGGAGAAGTAGCTTAACAGTTAAGAGTGCATATTGCCCCAGAAAGACAATCATGGTATGTACTCACTCATAAGTGGATTCTAGATATAAAATAAAGAACAATCAGACTATTTAAAAAAAAAAAAAAAGATGGATGGATGGACTAATGGGTAAACTGAGGGACTCACTGTCACACCGCAGCTTCCAGAATGTGTTTCTTCTCATTTTTTTGGTTGGTTGTTTGTTTGGTTTTTGGTTTTTCTTTTAAATTTTGTTTTGTTTTGGGGGGAGGGGAGATGGTCACATTGGGACAGGGAGATAAGTGGGATTGGAAAGTATGATGTGAAATCCACAAAGAATCAATAAAAGTAAAAAAAAAAAAAAAAAAAAGAGTGCATATTGCTCTTGCAGAGAGGACAGGAGTTTGATTCCCAGCACCAGTGCCTGACAGCTCATGCCTGTAATTCAGCTCCAAGGGGACCCAGTATCTACAGCCTTCGAGGACACCTGTACATGGGTGCACATAAGTGAGCACACACACAATTAAAAAATAAATTAAGAGTAGTTTTACATATGAAACTGCTTTAGCATTACACTGTAATTTTAGCCATATCCCCTATTCCAGACATCCTTTTACTGTTGGTTTGGAAAGAATTAGTAAATTCTCTTTTAGAATTTAGATTTCTTTAATTCTCTTTTCAGTTTTGCAGCATTGTCTACAGCCAGTGATTTTCATATTTTATAAGTGGTTTATAGTTTTATAATGAATAATTTTGATTGACCTGACTTCTTGAATTCTCTGTGTAACTTGGACTGCTTTAAAATGATTATTATGTTTGCTCCAAAATAAAACTGAGCAAAACACTTGCATATACCATTTTCTTACTGCACCATGTAGAATTTAGAGATGTGTTCTTGGAATTACTGGATTATTATTTAGCAAGGCAACATTAGAAATCTTCATATTTTCTAGTTGAAATGTATACTTTTAACTGTTGGTAACAATAAATATTGAAGACTATTTTTGTCTTTTAAAAATGAATTTCCTTAGTGTCTGAATGTAACTGACTGTTCATCCTAATTTATATATTACCTGTGGTTGAAGGACTTGCTCTGTATTTGAATAGATGAGCATTTGTTTTAGCTGAAGAAAAACTAGAAGGTTTCTAATGCTGTGTTATTTCTCCAGCTGAGAAATAACTACATTTTAAAGAGAATTAGGAATCAACAAGTATCTGTTACAGAGTTCACTATTAGAGTGAATGGAAAGCCTGTTTAGTTTTGTCTTAGGGCTTATGTTTGCCCAAATGTAAAATGAACTAGAGATTACAGTGTTTCTGTCTAGTGGATTAGATGTTTATGTGTGTGATGTGGACCATATCCAATTATCACTTTTATGAGGTAGCAAAAACTTGGAAGAAAAATGTAAAGCTATTCATGTTGGTTTTAAGTAACTAGAATTTCAAGATATCATTAAAGAAAACATCTGATGGTTGATAGTTTCTAAGATTGAAGTAAAGTATGAAACCATATTCCATTTAAGCAGTTGTAAAATTTACCAGTGTTCCATGTTGCTCCAGTAGTTTTTTCAAACTTGAATTACAGATTATCAAAAATTGGAAGATTTCTTATTTTATTCGTGACACTTCACGCTCTAGATTTGATCTACCTCAAAGGTCTAACAAATACACACTAAACCTGGTATCCTAATGCACTAATAAATACGCATTAGTCTAAGAGCGGTGTTGATTTCATAAATTTATTGATTTCATAATAATTTTGTATTCAGTTATGCTTCAAATCCAATGATAAGAGAAAGTAGCCATTGTGATATTCAAGATTTTTAGCCATACAGATATTATACCACATAAAGTATTAGGGAACCCCAGATCTATGCCAGAATAGTATTTAAACATGTTAGTGAAGGGTTAAGATTGTTTGCTGTCATAATCTTCCTTGAAATGAAATGATTCTCTTTTCCTAAATGATGTTTCTAGTTTATTTCTTTAGTCTTTTTTATTTTTACTTATGTGTTTGTGTGTGTACAAGTATGGTTATGTGCACCTGAGTGAAGGTGTTCCTGGAGACCAGAGGCATCAGATTCCCCTGGAGCTGAGGTTAGAGGTGTTTGTGAGCCACCCAACATGGATACTTTCTCCTCCTCCACCACCACCATCTCTCTCTCTGTCTCTGTCTCTCTCTGATTTTTTTTTTAAAGGCAATGTCTCACTGTGTAGGCCTGGCTGGCCCTCAGACTCAGAATCAGCTGTCTTGATTCTGCTTCCCAAGTACTAGGACTAAAGGCATACATTCTCAGGTTTAGTTCTGGTCATTTTTTAAAGAAATTAACATGGGTTACTTATGACACTCCTATTATAATTAATACTTTTCTTACCATTAATAATTTATACTGCCATTTAATAAAGTTTTCTATTGATGGGACACATTTTCCCTGATTTTATTTTGTTTTTTTAAAATATCACTGTGTTAATATTCTTTCCAGTCTCTTCTTTTTTCCTTTTAATGACCTTCAAGGTTCTGTTGTGAGAATTCTTAATTACTCTACCAGTTCCATGAATGTTAGCCATACTTCTCACAAGGTCTAACTTAAAGGAATCTTCATTTGTCTCACAAGTATTTCAGTCTCCTTCTTAATTACTGTGCCTCAAAATGTACCAAGCAGAACCTTAGGTGTCACCACTATCTCTTTTTACCACTTTTGTGTTCTCCATGTCTAAACAGAAAATAAACCAGAATATTCTACATCCTGTCTTAAATACCTGACTACTCTGTTCCCACTGCTGTCATTTTTCAACTGAATAGCTACTATCTTTTAAAAAAAATTTTTATTATAGTCAGCTCTATCCATGTTTCCAACAAATGGAGGATCAAAGATATTTGGGGGGGGGAGAAACTTGCACAACTATTGAACATGTACAGATTATTTTCTGACCATTCCCTAGATAACAACACAGTAATGATTTACGTAGCACTTACATTGTACTAGGTAGTGAATAATCTAGAGATGATTGAAACACAGGAGAGGACTGGACATTGTGGCTTAGTTGGTAGAGTGCTTGGCTAGCTTAGCTTACACAAAGCTTTGATCCCCAGCACTGCATAAAACCAGGTGTGATACATGCTTGTAATCCTAGCACTCAAGAGGTAGAAGGAGGAGGATCAGAGGTCCAGGGTCATCCTCCACTACATAGGAAATAATATACAGAAAAAGCTATATATTGGGAAGATTATGTAAGCCCACAAGTTTGAAACTAGCCTGAGAAGAAGAGCTTGACTCTGTCACTGAATCAAACCAGTTATGCTAGAGGATATACCTAGGTAGTATGCAAATAATGTACAGGGGATTTGAACATCCACAGATTTTGATGTGGGATGAGGAAGTTCTAGAACTAATCATGGATATTGAAGGACAACTGTTGTCTTATACTTTACTGTCACTATTCGATTAGATCCCATGAGTCCCGTGCTTAAAATAATAGAGTTCTATCTATCTTGAATGATGTTCCTCCTTGTAGTTAATTCCTCCTTAACCTTATTACTCTTATCCTGCCTGAGTACTGGGATTACAGAATATGTCATCCCACTCAGCTGCCATTTGCTGTTGATTCTGGTATTTGGGTGTTTTATGAACATTGCCTGATGCCTCTCTCTCACATTCTCCTCGCCCAACAGTGAAGTCATCTCACCTTTTCTGAAATCCCTGTCTATGTAATCCCATAATTCCCCAGGCTATAACACTTATCACATGGTACTAAAGTTTCTTATTCCTGCCTTTACTGCTGTAATCTTGAATCTGTGAACACTGGAGTTGGCTCTATTTTATTTCTATTCTCAGAACTTAACGCAGTGCCTGGCACATGGCAGGTGATTGAAACTAATCTTCAACTATAATTAATGTGTTTATAAGTTTATAGGCATAAATTAATGAATGAAGAATCCTAATTTAGGATGGTTCTACTTAAAATTTGTCAATTTTATGATGGAATGAAAACAACAAACATTCAGTAGAAACTGTATTTTGAATTTTCATCTTGTTCCAGACTAGGTGTTGTGCTCTATGGGATAATCTTTTGCAGTTAGGGGCAGCAGAGTTGTGTGAATAAACCACCAGCACTCTACATTTTACTGTGATGCTAAGCTATGATGTTGACTAGCTTAGGTTCACTAAATGCATTTATTTTTGTTTTTGGGTTTTGGAGACCGGATTTCTCTGTGTAACTCTGACTGTCCTGGAACTCACTCTGTAGACCAGGCTGGCCTCAGACTAAGAGATCCCTCTACCTCTGCCTCCTAAGTACTGGGATTAAAGCTGTGCACTGCCCAACACCAAAAAAAATAAATCTTTAAAAAAAATTACAAGATAATTTTACATATGTTTGTTAAGAATTTATAGTAATTTGCTGTTGCCAATTGTATATCACTTTGAACACACTCTGTAACATACTCACGATGTCAAGAGACTTGTTTTTAGATTCCAGTCCTTTTCTGGTGTCTTGTACGTTTTTATGTCTATTAATTCTTTTCTTTTTTCTTTCTTTCTTTTTTTTTTTTTTTTTACCCCAAGACAGTTTCTCTGTGTATCCCTGGCTGTCCTCAAACTCACATATCTGCCTGCCACTGCCTCTCAAGTGCTAGAATTAAAGTCTGACTATTAATTCTTTTGGGTTGATGTTTTTCCTCCCTGAAACACTTTTTTGACTGTTCATTGGTCATTTTGGTTTCAGAGAAGATTATAAGCAACTTTCACTAACAATTTACTGGCACTGAAACTTAATACCTAGAACTTCTATTGCAAACTGTAACTTGTTTTTCAGAGGATTGCCTCTTCAAGACATGGTGGGCAACTTTTGCCTCTTATTTGACAAGTTTTTGCACAGAGTAATGTTGGTTGAAGAGAGAAAAGATATATTTAATGCTTTTCATTGTTTCTTAAATGTATAGCCTGAGATACCTGCTTTTGATTCTGTTTTACCCCATACATTTGGATTTATGTGCATATGTAGTTGCTGTTCCTTGAACTAATAATTTTCTTGTCAGCTGTGTGATTTACTTCTAGTCTAACGTGTTGCTTATGTAGATTGAGATTTCAGTATTTGATTAGTAGTAATTCATTTGAAAAGTGGTCATTTACTTGTATTCTATACCAGCACATAGCATGTTCCTTCGGGATTAAGACTACCCTGTTGGTTGTTGTATAGCTGTGTCTCTGTCTACAAAGGATTGGTGCCAGGGATGTCCAAATCTATAATACTTGAGTGCCTTGGTTGTTTTGTTTTGTTTTGTTTTGTGTGTGTGTGTGTGATACTTTTGTATAAAGTATACATCATACTTTATATGCATACTCATGCTGATGTCTTCTTGATATATCTGTAATACCTAACACAAGGTAAGTGTTATTTACTTACTATTTTTGGAATAATAAAAACAAAAGTGTGTATATGTAGTACAGATTCAAGATCTGATACAGATCTTTTGAGGCCTAATCAATATGTGCCAACAGCAGTTAAGGATTTTTTTTTCTTTTTTTTTTTTGGTTTTTCTCCCTTGAATATTTTCATTTCACAGTTTGTTGAATCCGTGAACGTGGAGGGACAAATGTGTAGTTATGACTTTAGAGCTTGGGGATATGGCTCAGAAAGTAATGTGCTTACTGATCAAGTCTGAGGACCGTGGTCAGATCCCTAGTACTCACGTAAAAGGCAGTTGGAGACCCTAGCATTGAGAGAAGAGAGGCATGTGCATCCTAGAGGCTCACTAGCCAGCCAGTCTAGACAAAACTGCCATAAGGATCGGTTCTCACCATCTCAAAAAACAAGGTAGAAAGGCAGTTAAGGAAGATATCCCAACATCAATCTCTGGCTGCCATACACAGACAGCATGAACTAAATTGTGCTTTCCTGGCAAAAAGAAAAAGAACTGGTTGTGCTGGAGATTTCTATTTGCATGGAATGGAATAAGTCTGTAGTGAGCATCATACTTGAGTGTTTCCTTTATTTAGTTCCAGAATGTAAGCATTGGTTTTTGGTTGGTTGGTTGGTTGGTTGGTTGGTTGGGGTTTTTTTTTTTTTTTTTTTTTTGGCTTGTGTGTGCAGGCAAGTGGGCAGGTATGGTGAGAGTTGCTCTATTGATGAAGATTCTTAATTTCCTAAAGCATCCTCCATAAACACAAGCCAGCTATGGCATACAGTATAGAAGTAACATGTAGTTAAGTCAGATCCGTGGAGCTTGACTCCTCCCTTGGGCATATTTTTAATTCTGTCAGGGCTTTATGCATGAAATGGGACTAATACACCTCTTATATCTTCAGTAGGAAGCTCTTAAGAACATTTCATAAGCGGGCTGGAGAGATTGCTCGACTGTTAAAGGCTAGGCTCACAATCAAAAATATAATAATATTTCATAAGCAATTTTGACAGTAACTGATAATGTGCTTCATGCATCATTTCCATGATCCTCCAGTTTTGGATCCAGATAATTGTTGGATTGATTTATTAGAATCACATGGGCATAACTGCTGGTGATTATTCATTATGAGGAGAAGGAACTTACTCAAATCTAGGGCAGAAGATGTTAAATTTTATAATTTTAAGTAATTGGTAGTATGACATAACGAGGAGAAAGGAACTTCTTTATTTATATTTTTTCCAATATCTAGAGATTAAATTTATGGCCTTGTATTGCCTTCTTTGGGGAAAGTAGACACATGAGACTTAGTCTCTTCATATTATGCTCGGAGAGACTGAGGGAATTTTAGCTTTGTTTTAATATCAAACAAGTCTTCCCAAGGTTGCCAGGCTGGCCACCATTCTGCTGGTATCAGGTGATCTTGTCTGAGCTTCCCTAGTGGGACTAGCATGTGGTAAGATTAATGTTTGTGAGTGTGCATGCACACACACACATGGGTGTGAAGGTTAGAGGTCAGCTTCGGGTAGTATTTCTCAGAAGTTGGTCTACCTTGTTTCTTAAGACAGGTTCTCTCACTGGGACCAGGGGCTCTGATTAGACTAAGCTGGCTGGCCAGCCAGGCAGCCCCAGGGATTCACCTGTCTCTGCCCGGTTCCGGGATTACACAAGTGCCAGCATGCCCGGCTTTTTATGTAGGACCAAACTTAGGTCATCTTATACTGCATGCATGCTGTGAACTGAGTCACCAAGATTAATGTTCTTTAAGCCTGCCAAACTTGCATGTATGCGACCAGTGTGTAATAAAACTAATTGTGATAAGACTCAGGAGAAATAACTTTTCATAAAATTTAATTATAAAATATAGCACTGCGAAAAGACTACCAAAATCAAGTTGCTTCCAGTAATGTTTAAATGACGCTATCCTTTCTTTTAATAACTTTAGTAGCTATTGAATAGACCAGTTGACTACATGAAAAGATAGAACTGGCTTCTCATGATGTTCCCATTATGTTTGAGATCTTCTTGTCTTCATTCCTCATTTGTGAAAATACACTTTCAGAATTGTTTTGAGGTGTTTTCTCCCCTAACTTCTGCCTTTAATTCTAAAGATATTTAATATAACTCAAGAGGGTGGACAATGAAATGCCTTTGAAAAGCAGTACAAAAAGATTTCTGTGGGGGTGGAATTAAAACCCCTTGTATTAAAAAAGTCTATTGTGGTCTTCTTTTCCCTCAGTACATTTAATTTTTGCCTGAAAAGCCTAGTTTTGGGTATAGCAGAAGGCTAGTGTTTTTCGTGATAAAGTCCATCATGTGGGAAAAGGTAGCTTCTCGTGACTATCCGTGCTGTGTTGCCGTCTCTTCTCTGCAGTTTTATTGCAGAGAAGCTATGGGCCAGGAAATAGTGGGAGTCCAGGGAGTCAGAAGGTGAGGCCTGGTGGTGAACATTGTGATACGCTGTAGTTAAGTGGCTCTCATTGTATGTCTGTATAATTGGATTCTTTTTCAACTCTGTCTTCAGACCACCATTTATTTTCAGTAGTACAATAAGGACGTTAAGTAGACTTAAGAAATCAGGATAATTTTAAAAGGAAATCGTTATAAAAATTAATTGAGGGGCTGGAGAGATGGCTCGGGTTAAGAATACTTGTTGCTCTTGTAAGAGGACCTGAGTTCAATTCCTATCACCCATATAGTGACTGATAACCATATGTTATCATAGTTCAGAAGATCTGATACCTTTTTTTGGCCTCATGTGGTGCATGGACATTCATGCATGCAACACACCATATGCATAAAAATAAATAAAAATTCAGAAGTAAGTAGCTAGTTGAGATTCAGTTTGTTGATTTTCGCACATTTAGACTTTGCTAAATGAAAAGTGCTGTCCTCTTTCTTAAATCTCGTATCCCTTTCTCCATGTTCCTCCCCATCCTCTTCATTTGGCAGTCCTAGCTCCAACTGCTTCTCCTTGAGTTCTTGTGATTTCGGAGGAGTTCATTGCCTGTTTGTGCCAAGGAAACAGGATTCTGTACTTTGACCAGAAAGTCTTTAGTTAAAATATGGAATAACTGAAATGTGTTGATAGTTATGCACATTATTTTCTACATAAATAGTCCCTAATGTTTTAGGGCAGTGAACAGTCTTCCAGTAACTCATAAACAATGAAAATTTACTGTGCTAAATAAAATAATGCTTTTCTTTTGTTTTTACGTACTATCTAAGACAGTCAAAATTGTTTATTTTAAAGTTTTATTAAGCAAAAAGATCAATAATTATACTTTTGGGCAGATTGTACTTTTATCAATAGAACTATGTTATATTCCATCTGTAGCTTTTAAGAGTGGTCCTTAGATACTGCCTTTTGTGTTATATGTGCCTTTTATAGTGTGTATTTTTCCTTTCTTAAATGTTTCTGTGTCATTTTGCTTTAAGTCATCTTATTTAGGCAGCATTAGTTTTACTTTTAAACAACTTGAAAATCTTTTTTTTTTTTTTTTTTGGTTTTTTTCGACAGGGGGTTTCTCTGTGTAGCTTTTGCGCCTTTCCTGGAACTCGCTTGGGAGACCAGGCTGGCCTCGAACTCACAGAGATCCGCCTGGCTCTGCCTCCCGAGTGCTGGGATTAAAGGCGTGCGCCACCACCGCCCGGCTACAACTTGAAAATCTTAATCAAAGACTCACCTGTTCACATTTATCACTGATTAGTATCATTAATGATTATTGCTATATTTACTTTTTGTTCTTGTGCCTTCCTTTCTGCCTTTCAGTATATTGGTCATTCGCCTGCTCTAGGTTCGTTCATTTTAGTACTAAAGCTGTGGTGTCATGTCTGTCTATGTTGTATTTAACTTCGAACACTTGTTTGTCAAATTACAGAATTTTGAGTTGAAATTCTTGCTTCAGAGCTTTGTGATAGTTAATTATTTGTCAGGATCTAATATTGGCAGTGGTACCTAGTTTGTTCTTTTTCTTTTGTAGGTAACCTGATTTTCTTTTCTACTTAAGCATCTTTGGAATTTTTTCTTTTTTCTTTTTCTTTCTTTTCTTTTTTTTTTTTTTTGGTTTTTCGAGACAGGGTTTCTCTGTGTAGTTTTGCGCCTTTCCTGGAGCTCACTTTGTAGACCAGGCTGGCCTCGAACTCACAGAGATCTGCCTGCCTCTGCCTCCCGAGTGCTGGGATTAAAGGCATGCGTCACTACCGCCTGGTGGGATTTTTGCTATATAAATTTCAGCATAACATGTTTAAAAAATGTGTAGGGTTTTTTTTTTCCTAATTTTTATACCCTCTTTAACTATGTCTTTCCCTTGGAACCTTGCTAGATAGATGTTGGAACTTATTTACTTATTTCCTTCAAATTTCTCACCCCAACCTCTGTTCTCATTGCATTCTGGAAGTTTCCTTCATTCCACCTTGTACTTAATTTGTTCTTCAGCTGTACTTGTTGTAATAGAGGCCCTCTATTACGTTAATTGTATTAATTTTTTTCCTTTTCAAGATGTCTAACTGTGGGTTGTAGGCGTTTTATATTTCGGTGGTAGAACTTGTGCTTTGCATGTAAGAGGCCCTGAGTTCAAGGTCCAGCAGCTTCTCCCCACTACCTTCTCTTGCTACTCAATGTCTTTATCAGATAGCAGTTTTCTGTTGGAGTTAGGTGCCTCTCCTGCATGCGTTGGCTTTCTTTCAGTGTTAGCAATTTCTCTTTGTGCTTTTTTGGAAAGAGACCCATCCTCCCTTCTGGGTGACACAGTCCTAATGCAATATGACTTGTGCTTTTTTCTGGTTGAGAAAGGTTATCCTAAATGCAAACTGTCCAACTATCACCCTGATGGTTGTCTTCCTAATAACACACAGGGGTTCTCATTTGTCGTTTTATCTTTTCTTTCTTTCTTTTTTTTTTTTTTTCTTTTTTTCTTTTTTGGTTTTTCAAGACACGGTTTCCCTATGTAGTCCTGGCTGTTCTGGAACTCACTTTGTAGACTGGGTTGGCCACCAACTCAGAGATCTACCTGCCTCTGGCTCTCGAGTACTGGGATTAAAGTTGTGCATTACCATGCCTGGTTTATTTGTCTTTTTTTTTGTTGGTTCCAGCATGTTTTCATAGTCCCATGGATGTGCCCCCCTCCCCCCAAAATATCACAAAGTTCTAAGTAAGTTTACAATTTTGTTCTTAGCTGTATTCATAGCTATCCTAGGACACATGAAGCCTTGGCTGCAGGTGGGACATTCATGTAACCTATTTATTCTTGAAATTCATTTCATGATTGCTATTTGACTTATACTGGAAAAGCTTTTAGAAGATGAATAAATCTGTTGACAAATGAAAGATTTTCACTCATCTATTGATTTGTGTTCTTGGTTCCTTTTATCCCACATCTTGGTTTTAAAAAAACATATTTGCCGAGCAATGGTGGCACACGCCTTTAATCCTAGCACTCAGGAGGCAGAGGCAGGTGGATCTCTGTGGGTTCGAGGCCAGCTTGGTCTACAGAGTGAGTTGCAGGACAGGCTCCAAAGCTACATAGAGAGACCCTGTCTCGGGAAAAAAAAAATGCATATGTATCTTGTTAGTACTGTCTAGCTTACACTGTCTAGGTTATATCCCTATGTGAAATAGATAGTTTGAGTTACCTACAAATCCTTCTTTGTACACTATACAGAAAAAACAACAACCCTATAACTATAAGATGCTAAAGAAGGGCAACAAAGAGTAAACAGGGAGCTTGCTAGCCTGTGAGAGGCCCTGGGTTTGATTCCTAGTACCTCCAAAAAGAAAAGTAGTAGTACATATGTTTGCAGCCATTATCAAAATCCTCTGAGGGTTATAAGGATCAGCTGACATGACCCCATCATTTCAGTCATAACTACCCTTTGCCTGCCAATAGTTGCCTTGACAGTGTCTTAAATGATAGTAGACATAATAAGCATTTTGAGAGAGGCTAGGTACTCTCCTGTTAGCAGGAGCCTTTGTCTATTCCTTCTGCCTTGGTATAGGGATCCTTGCTGCTGCTCAAAATGTGAAGTTGAGGATCTACTGGCCTCTTTTTTATTTAGTTGTTGCTATTTGCTTTTGAATAGGGTCTTGCTCTTTAGCCCAGACTGGCCTTCAACTCTTGCCTTAGACTTTCTAGTGCTGGTATTACAGGTTTGTGCTACCACACCCAGCTATGGTTACTGGTTTTCATACACTGGGACTAGGTTTTTCCAAAACAAGGGGTTTTAACGTGTTAGTCTTTTTGGAGAAAAGTCTGAGTGGTTTTAAACTGTAAACAGACATCCTATCTTCTCATCTTTCATCAGCTTGTTTAATCACTATGGTCTGAATTTATTCTTGAATGTCAGTTCTTAATAATGGTTTTCTCTCATTTCAGAATTCTCTGGATAGAGCCCAAGCAGCCAAAAACAAAGGCAACAAATATTTCAAAGCAGGAAAATATGAACAAGCTATTCAGTGCTATACTGAAGCTATTAGTTTGTGCCCTACTGAGAAGAATGTAGACCTTTCTACATTTTATCAGAACAGAGCTGCTGCCTTTGAACAGTTGGTATGTACTCTGGTGTTTCCTGTTTATCTGTTTAAAGTCTCAGTTAATTCTGCTCAGATCCAATGTGCTTTTTGAAGTTAATTTGAAATTATAAGAATTTTTCATTTCAGTGTTGCTAGCCAAAATTGTACACCAAAATTCTACAAATTTTAATTTTTATTAAAATCAGGTAGTTTAGAAGGTTAACATTTCATGGTGATCCTGGCCTCCTCAACAGTTTGAGACTATTTGTTCAACTTTCTGTCTCTCTGTCAACAATATGCAACAGGAAGGAAAAGATGAGTTCCTTTACACATGCTGTTTGCACCATGTCTTTTGTTAGTCGTGTCTCGTACAGTTTTTATATCAGCGTAGCCAAGTCTTCCATTCTTATTAAAGACTCTGTAGTAGGACTGTATGCTTTCAGAGAGGACTGATGCGTTTAAACAGTGGAGAAGAGCGTGTTGATAGAGGAACCAAGACAGGTAAATGCTCTGAGACGAGCATTTGGTGTTTACAAAAGTAAAGTCTCCTGAGTACAGTAAATGAAAGTGGAAGTGAGCAAGGATAAAATCAGGAAAAGCCGGTAGGCAGTAAGTTTACATTTGAGCTAAGTGTGATGCTCGATTCCTGTGTTCTTAGCACTTGGGAGGTAGAGGATCATGAGTTAATGGCCAGTATGGGTTACATAGCAAGACCTTGGCTGAAGAAACTGATGAATAAATGAAACAAAATGAATTTGCAGTTGATTCTGAGTACAGTGGAAGTATTTAAGGGATTTTAGCAGGGGAAGAATATCATCAAAGTTTTCTCCCACTGTTCTGTCAAGAATATATTGCATCAGAAAGGATGAAAGCATATTGTTGGGATAGCCTACACAGCATGTAAAAGAAAGCTGAAGACCAGCAAAATTTGCTATTGCATTGAATATGGAAAGTAAATACAAAAGAATTTAATACCATAAAGGTGGAGAAGGAGCGAGACAGCTAAGTGGATAGTTTAACACACATTTGTAATTTAGCAGGGTAGCCCAGCTAGTGATAACTTTGTGGATCACCTGATTTTAGATGTAAAATAAAGCCAGACAATCACCCAAGAAGAGAGAGGTGAGTCCTTGAAGATTATAGCATGTAGTCAAGTAGAAGGAAGGAATTCAGCCAAATAAATTGAGAGAGAGCAGCCAGTAATGTAGATAGCAAGTCAAGTGGCAGTGAGATGAACTGATGACAGGTTGCTGGTAAGTAGGTAGTAACTGTAAAGAGTAACGAAGTCTGGGCATGTGTCCATGTCATGGGATGGTTCAGAAGAGAGGTGGACTTTTGCAGAGAAGGAATAACTGAAAGAGTAAAGATCTTGGTATGGGGAAGGTGTGGGTCCAGATCACCAGTGATAAAAGGGACTACTTTTCTCAATTCTAGCAGGAGTGAAAATGTGCTGTAAATACAAAGACACAGGTGGGTCTAAGGTAGAAAGTCTAAATATCTTCATTGCCTATTTGTAGAAATCTGGTGTAGTGTCTTTATTTCGTGTGTGTGTGT
>CABHPP010121679.1:21650-45556 GCA_902168425.1 Peromyscus attwateri | reverse complement strand
GCAACTACTGCAAGAAGACAAGAGCTCGGGATCGAGCATGTTTAACCAAGCAGGAAGCAGAAGATGCTGAGACTCAGCTCTCAAGAGCTCGGAGTCACACAGAATGAAGTGGTAGAACCAGTCCACCTGATGGGCTCAGAAAGGAAGTGAAGGGACAGAGCCCAAAGCTGAGGAGCCCACAGAGATGGGGGTTCTGTGCATAGTACTGATTTCATGCTTATGAACAAGATGCAGCCATGTAAACAGCAAGAGCCACATACACATCAGCAGATTCGTTTTGATGAAATATGTACAAGAAAATTAAACCAGGAGGAGATAAGCAAATGTCAAGGAATGAGATGCAGAGACCTAGATTAAGGGAGACAAGAATAGTGTATCTGCTGGGGCTGTTCTTGTCTATCAGGACACGTGTTCTAGTACCAAGTGTACAGCACCTTTGATCTTTACATTGTCTGCCTTAATGGAAGTCAGGGCAGTGGTCTGTTTGCTGAGCACGGAGCTAACCAGGTTGTTAGCCCTCCCCAGATGTGACCCGAATATCTGGAAACAAAAGGGATAACGATCATTTGACTCACGGCTTCAGAGGTTTCAGTCCATGGTCCTGGGATCTAGTGATCCTGGGATCTGATGAGGTAGATCATCATGACAGCAGAACCCTGTGGCGGAGGCTACTTACCTCATGGTACACAGGAGGCAGAGAGAGAGGACAAGATATAGTCTCCAAAAATATGCCCTCAGTGACCTACTTCCTTGAAGCTAGTTTACAAGGCAAAACCAAAAAACAATTGAAATAATATTTTCAAAAAACCCTGTCAACAACTTTCAGTCATTTCATTGTATCTTGATAAATCTTTTTGTAAACAAAATAATACAAATTTTTTTTTTTTTTTTTTTGATTATTTTTTACAGGGTTTCTCTGTGTAGCTTTGCGCCTTTCCTGGAACTCGCTTTGGAGACCAGGCTGGCCTCGAACTCACAGAGATCCGCCTGCCTCTGCCTCCCGAGTGCTGGGATTAAAGGCGTGCGCCACCACCGCCCGGCTACAAATCTTTTTGTAATACAAAATAATCTAAAAGGAGAAAAACTATATATGAATTATTTATACCTCTGATAAATAAACGGATGCTGATCCAGGTTCTAGGCTGCCCAGGACATACCTGTGAGGACTGGTGTGAGGGAAGGGCTGTGGCCCTGCTGCCCTGCCCCCCAGCTTGGGATGCAGTTCAGTTCCTGGAGTGTTTACCTCACACAAAGAAAGCTCTGGGACGATCCCCAGCATTGCACAAACTGGGCACTGTATAGACCTGTGATCCCAGCACTGGAGAGAGGCAGGCACAAGAAGAGCAGAAATTCAGCGTCTTCTTCAGCTGCACAGTGAACTCAAGGCCAGCCTGAGCTACACGAAGTGCTGCCTCAAGAAAAGGAAAGAAAGAAAGGAGCCCAGAGACGCCAGCTTCTGCCACACAGGTCATGTACCTGCGGCCTGTTTCCCGGTGCCGCTCAATTGCCCGACAAGGCTGCAGGTGGCTGATGTGGAACCTTCTGCTCCGTCTTCAAGTTGAGTTTCTTTCCCAAAAAGAGGGGGGCAAATGTTAAGCC
Organism: Peromyscus attwateri; assembly: GCA_902168425.1. Taxonomy (NCBI): domain Eukaryota; kingdom Metazoa; phylum Chordata; class Mammalia; order Rodentia; family Cricetidae; genus Peromyscus; species Peromyscus attwateri. Next base: position 43,957 of record CABHPP010121679.1, on the reverse strand, counting down.
CACTCCCCCCTTGTTATGCCATCCCTTGCAGAAACACAGCCCCTACCCAACTTCTGGTTTCTTATCACAACCACACTCAGGATGGAGCCATGCCCACCCTACAGGCGCACCAGCTCCCAAGCCCAGGCTGGACAAGAGATGACACCCACTACCAAGCAGACAACGAAAGTGGTTTGGGCACATTTGGAGTTTATTTGCTGCAGTTCCTTGGAGCTAGTTTACAAGGCAAAGACAAACAAAAAACAACTGGAATAATAATAATATTTTTAAAAAACCCTGTCAACAACTTTCAGTCATTTCTTTGTATTTTGACAAATCTTTTTTAAACAAATACAAAATAATCTAAAAGGAGAAAAACTATGTATGAATTATTTACACCTCTGATAAATAGACTGATACTGATCCAGGTGCTGGGCTGCCCAGGACAACCCTGTGAGGACCAGTGTGCAGGAGGGGCTCTGACCCTGGCCCAAACCCCCCACAACCTGGCTGGCACTGCCTGGTTCTCTACCAGGAGGCTCAGTTTTCCAGCCTGGACCCTCTTCTGTCACTGTCTCCTTCACACACTCCAGCATCAAGCACCTGAAGCCACTCGAGGCCGGATCCACGGGAAGGGGGCCAGAGTGCTGTCCCCACACTCACCCTTCTCTGCAAAGCTATTTCCAGAGGTGCTGACCTCCATCTGAGATTGGAGGAGTCGAGCTCACACAGCCTAGAGGGGGCGCATGGCTCCTCCACCTGCCTGGAGGCAGCATTCTGCCACCAAGGCCTTGGCCACACGGAGGAGTGTGCCACCTGCTCTGCCTGGACTGGCATGCTGGCCCTGGCCAAGGAGCAGGAGCTGCCCTTGAGAGTCCCTGAGAGAACGGCAGGAGATGCTGCGCTTCATGGCTCCCTTCACACTGAGTTAGGAGACCAGGACCAACTCACACATGTGCCGTGACATGCCATGCCATAGGGGGAGGGGACAGAAAGGCCACCTTACCCTTGCTTGACTGCACTGCACGCTGCTGAGCGAGGCCCCTGCTCCTGGAGGCTACCACAGAGTGCACCAGAATAGTCCAGTTGGGGATACTTTTGAGGCAGAAAAGACTGGAGCCAAGGGGATCAGGTAAAACCTACTCCTTCCTCTAGAACGAGGAGTGGAGTCCTTGGGGAGGAGAAAGAAAAACCAGCTATGAAACAGTCGTCGGCCACCTGGGACCATGGGTGGCCTCCTCACAGTTTTGGTTACTAGGAAAATGCAGACTCCCACTTTAAAGCGCAGTGGGCCTGGGTACTGAGGCCAGGCAAGGAGCTAGCCACCTTCACCCCACCCCACAGGCACTGGGCAGGAGCTGCCCAGAATGCCTGCCTGCTGCCCTGCTGGGGTCCTGGAGGCCTCCCTGTGTCTGCTGGGCCCTGCCAGCAGCCCTGCTTTTGCCCCTCTTGCCCACACAGGTCATGAGGCAGCAGCTCCTGGGGTGCCAGCAGCCCCAGAGCCCCTACTAGGGGAAGCTTCCCAAGCAGGGCACAGGAGGGCAGAGTACAGTGCTACGTTCATGTTTGCTTTACAAAAACAAAAATAAATCTTTCTAGTGCGTGGCTTCTTTTCCTTTCCTCCTTTCTCCTCAGTCCATAAAGTACATCCTCACAGGCATTTGTGGAGCAGAGGTGAAGGCCCTTGGCCAGGAACACTGCGAGGTAAAGAGAGAGCTCTCTGCGGTGCCATCGGTCTGCGGAGCTGAGGCCTGTGACCGCGGCACTGCTCTGCTGCTGGAGCGCTTCTGAGAGCGGCTGCAGCCCACAGGGGCAGCAGCAGCCCCAGCCCTCACTGCCCACCCTTCTCCCACTTAGAAAACTGCAAAAGCTGAAGCTAGTCTTTAGGAGCGGGCAGGAACCAGCAGAGGAGTCCTCTGCTCTCCTCTGCTTGGCTCGCTGTGCCCTCCAGGGGAGGCGGGAGAAAGGGCCCAGCTCAGTGGGCTGCCGTGCCCTGGTGCACGCTCAGTGTCTCTTCGTGGACGAGACCTTCTTTTTCCGTGCTGCTAGCATCTCGTAGAAAGGGTCTCTGCTGATGGCGGCCCTGGAGGACGGAGAAGGGAGAGAGGAGACATGAGGGGTAGATGAACCTGGGCTGCCAGCTGTCACCAGGAACGCCCACCCTCACTCTATCCAAGTGGTAGCTTAAGGTGACACACAGGGACATGTAACAGAGTAAGTGTGGAGGTTCCTGCCTATTTTAAACTAACATCACTTAGCATTTGGGAGTAGAACCATTATACATTCACTCCTTAGCTGAGTTCCCAGCGTGGGGATTTGGTTTTCTCAACCAAGTGACTGTCCTCTGTAGCCCTGAGTGGCATGTTGCAATACTTGCCATTAAGTTACTTCACTCATGGTGTTCAAGAGACTGGCATAGACGGCAGAGGAACTTCTGGGGGCCTGTGTGTACCAGCTCCATGTAGATGAGTACTGCTGCTGGGGGCCCAGTGCAAAAGGGGAGCGGCCATGCTGCCTGTCCAGCCCAGTAAGGGAGGGCACACGTGACCTGCACTGGACAGTGGAGGTGGCTAAGGCCACAGAGCTGGTGCTTGGTCTCCTAGGGAAGCAGAGTCTGTGTGATGCTTAGTTCTAGTGGTCACCAGTGACCCAGAGTCCACAGTACACACATCCCAGCACTCTCCCTGCCGCAGCTCTGGTGAGCTGGCTGGGTCTCACCACCACAGGGACTCAGCACCCAAAGGAATAGAGCTAGTCAGAGGCCTTTCATCTTCAGGGGTAGCTGATTCTACTTTGCCTTTTGTGGGATGGCCAACCCCTTTGGTAGGTTGCTTGCCCTTGTACAGCAGTGCCCATGATGCCCAGATGAAAATATGCTGGGAAATGGTGCCAAGAACTGGGTTGGCATCAGTTACTCTTCAGTTATGGGCTATGTTTAACTTCCTCTTCATCCCTGGTACTTAGACCTGGCCCTGTTAGTTCTTGGAACTGGAAATCGCACCTTTCCACACCTGTCAGACACAGGCTCCCCATGGCTGACAGAGGGCATCTCTGGCCTACTGAGTGTCTGCTTGCAGTCTGGACTCTGTTGAACCTAGTGTTGAGATGGACACATGCAATGCACCAAGAGTTTGCTTAGGCTGCACCCTGACTTTCTACAGCTCTCATAACTTAGGGGCTTAGTTTCCATGTCTCTAACTGGGAGAACAGTCTCATTGGATGAAAAAGTACAATAAAGCCAAGTGCCATCCACCGAGGAGGCACCAGGGAGAGATGTTCCCCCCCACAGACACATAATGGAGGTAAGTGGCTCTTGTCCCCACTCTGGGTCTCTGAATTCCCTTGGTGCCCATGCTGGAGACATGGCATGCTCTAATGGGCAGGAATCCAAAGGCCTGCTGGGAAGCAAGCTGGGAGCCTTCCCTGAAGCCCTTCCGAGCTGGAAGGGGAGGACACTGTGACCGTCCTCATGTGTGGGAGCCACCTACTTGATGCACTTGATCCACTCCTCCTTTTCCTCGGGAGTCGGGGCTGAGATGCGGTACACAGTGTGGTTCCCTTCCACCACCCGGCCATCGGCCTCCGTCTTACAGGCCTTAATCACCTGGTCTTTGTTGTCAGGGATATAAAGCTCAAAGCAGTTCTGAGAAGAAAATGAGAAAGTACAGTCAGATTTTAAGAAGCTGTTGACCAAGGAAAATGCTATTTATTTTCCCAAAGACTCTTTATTCTTACTTTCAAGAAATATGTATCAGGGAATACCTTCAGAGGACAGAAGTCAGTTGATAAAGTGTTTGTCACAGAAGCATGAGGAACTGAGTTTGATCCTGCATTTAAAAAGCCAAGTGTGGGCCAGTGTGGTGACACACTCCTTGAATTCCTGCACTCAGGAGGCAGAGGCAGGTGGATTTCTGAGTTCGAGGCCAGCCTGGTCTATAAAACAAGCTCTAGGACAGCTAGGGCCATACAGTCTTGAAAAAGCAAAAATAAGTAAGTAATAAATAAATTTGTGAGTGTGTGTGTGTGTGTGTGTGTGTGTGTGTGTGTGTGTGTGTGTGCGCGCGCGCACTTGTGTGAATGCAGGTCACTGTACCAGCCTGGAACTCCGAGGTCAGCTGCGGGTATCACCCCCTCTTCTACCTTGTCTCAGACAGGCCCACTGCTGTTTTCCCACTGCATACACTAGGTCAGCAAGCCTCAAGTTAGGGGTGCTGGGATTACGGACACACACCACCACACCCAGCTCTTCTGAGGATCTGAACTCAGGCTCTTGTACTTGCCAACATTGTCTCACACTTTCCCATCTCCCCAGCTGAGAGTCTGTATCAGAAACCCAGGCAGGCAGTTCCTGAGGAATGACTCATGTGCATATGTGTAAACACATGTATACCTCTGTAATGATATTTTATCTGTGTCTCCCAATAAAATTTGTCTGAGGATCAGAGGAAAAAGCCAGCCACTATATTAAACACAGAAGTCAGGCAATGGTAGCACACGCCTTTAATCCTATCACTTGGGAGGCAGGGATCTACCTGGATCTCTGTGTGTTGAAGGCCACACTGGGAACAGAGCCAGGCGTGGTGGCATACGCCTTAAACTCCAACACTAGTTAACCATGGAGGTCTGGAGGTCTGTATGTCTGTACGGACAGACAGGAAGTGACAGAGCTGGGCAGGAAGAGGAAGTTATGTAGCTGGATGGAGAGAGCAAATGATATAGCAGAACAGAAAGGCATATAGGCATGGGTATACAAGAAGTAGGTCTTGTCAGGCAGTGGTGGCGCATGCCTTTAATCCCAGCACTCAGGAGGCAGAGGCAGGTGGATCTCTGTGAGTTCGAGGCCAGCCTGGGCTACAGAGTGAGTTCCAGGACAGGCCCCAAAGCTGCACAGAGAAACCCTGTCTAGAAAAACCAAAAACCAAAAACCAAAAACAAAAAAATAAAAGAAAAAAAGAAGTAGGTCTCTTTGGAAGCTGAGGGTCAGTAAGGTGAGGCTGGCTTGTGGCTTTTCCTATTCCTCTAATGGCTCAGATTTTAACCCTGATACCTGGCTCCGGGTTTTTTATTTAATAAGACCGTTTGGTAATTTGTCTACACACCTGCACACATACAGACTAGAACACTGCAGGATGTCAACTGTGTCTCAGGCCCATCTCTTGGCTGAGGTGCTGGCCTGACACCTGCTGGCTCTACTCCTGACAGACAGGAGCATGCACAGAGCTGCAGGTGAGCTGCTCCCATGCCACACAATGCATTAGTCATAAAGCCAGCACTGAGCTATGGGTGCTCGCAGCTGACCTGTTAAGAGGGATGGTTCAGTCAGTAGGTGACACTGAGGCAGACAGACAGACAGACAGACAGAACAAAGTAAGGCTATTTGTTTCACCTTTCACTTGAACACTAAGGATAATCAAAACAGGCAGAGGTAAAGGCATGGCTTTGTTTTTCAGGTTCTCATGTTTGTCTTAAAATGCCTTTCAAGGTCACTCTTTCTTAGAGCAAAGTTGTGACCATCCCCTTCTGGCCCTGGGCAATATCGCAGGAATACTCACCGGCTTTTTAGAGTCTTCTACCTCTCGGATACTCAGATTCTCTAAGGGGATGATCCCACGGGGCTCTTTATCCTGGAACAGGTGAATTAAGACTTCACTTGCAGCTGAGGAAATACCTGTTTCTCCTCCCTCAGCCCATCCTGACTCCTCCCTCTCAGGCATGAAGCTCCCAGGTTGGCTTCAGCCACCCTTGAGTTCTACAACAGGACCAGGGTTAGGAGTGTGTGGCAAGGCTGGGAAAAATCCAAAGCCCTCTGCAGACCACAAGGCCAGGGGCCTCAGCAGGTACCATCAAAGTGTACCTGGCAATAACCCATAGGACCTCAAGCAGGGAACATGTCAGCTACTTTCCCTAAGAAAGAGCTTTTCCCCTCTTCCATGTCTGTATCTGTCTTTCCTTTTCCTTTTCCTAGCATGGTTCTGTGCCACTAACTCCTGGGAGTCTTTTCAGGCCTAGGTCTAGGCACTCCTGCCCATGCCTGATGTAGGGACTCCAGCTGAGTTTCAGATTGCCTTTGCTCACTGCACATCACCTGAATTTGTGACCCTTAGGGTGACACTGTCTTTTGGACAGCTGCTCCACGATGATCCTCATTCCCTCCTTCACCTCAACTGGCCCTCTGAGGAACTGGCCATCACATCAACAAGGCCCCTACCAGGGACATACTTCTACCCTACCAGCCAGCTAACCTTGGTCAAGGCCTGTAGCTTCTCAAACATACTGATCAGAGTTACACAAGCACAGTATGTCAAAAACAAACCATCCCACCAATTAACTGACCAACCAAATCTAGTTCTGATTGTAAACAAACAAACAAAATGCCGTTAGCTATTTCCCCAGGCCCTGCAGGAACAGTCACCCTCTTCCTGCCAACCCATTCAGTGCTGGCCTGAGGATACCCTCTCTGAGCTGCTCCTCTGAGCTTCCAGCATCATCTACTGAGAAAGACACAGCTCTTTCTGCCTCATCCCTCAATAATCAAGCTAGAGTATGCTGCTTCTTGTCACCACTATTCTGCTCCTTGGGCTATGCCACGCAGCAGCTAATCTGTACCAGGTAACCTACTCCACACCTTTGCTCTCCTTCCCCCAACTCAAAAATCACCTTCTAATTGGGTGGTGTGTGCACACCCATTACCTACTTTTTCTATCAAACAGCACCCAAATCAATTGCATGTGTTTCGTCTTGTCAAAATCTCCTTTCTTAGGCTAATTCATATTGAGTATTCTCCTAATCTTAACTTTGTGGCAAAGTCCCTCTCAAGTCAGCTGGCCTCCAAGCCTGGGGACATTCCATCCCAGTTTGCAGCTCTCCCCTATTTCACTGCCTGAGACCCAGTTCCCACAGTTAAGATTTCCCCCATTTTACTGGGCATTGTCATTTTGACAAGGTGCATCTTCCAACGGTATTCTGAGGGAGAGTACAAAGGGCAGGGGAACGCTGTTAAAATCTCCCGTGTTGGAAAGGTTTTCACCCGACTGGAGCTCAGCTGCATCGAACAGTGTGGGCAGAGAGTGCCTCCTCCAGACTGTGACACAGGGCGCCCTTCAGCTCTCAGGCTATTGTGTGTCAGTTTTTCTGTTGGCTGAAACTGTTCTCTTTGTCCTCTAGGTACTGAGACTCAGAGAACATGGACTTGGTGAGGATCCATTTTCAGTCATGATGCAGGGTAAGCCTGGAGGCACATTTTCCACTTGAGGATAGTCTGAAGTGCCTGTCAGTGTCTCACAGCGGTCGTCCTCTCTCCTGGGCTGGCTCTTGTCCCCTGTGTCATTTCCTCTGTGTTCTTGTACTCTTTCTGGAGACCACGGCTCCTTCCAGCCCTTCTACGCGTTTATGACCGAAGCGTTTTGTTTTCACGAGCATGTCTGTCGGTCCGTCCTGGGCTCACTACAGCCTGTTCCCGCCGGGCTGCAATGGGCCATCTCTCTAAGACTAGTCTCCGGCTCCCCACAGTCCTTTCCTCCCTCCTGCAAGCAGCTCTGGCCTCCACCTGCTCTTGGTCAGAAGCCTTCTTAGGCATCTGGACTTGCCAGCTGTATCATTTGGAGAGTGAAGGACTAAGCTGAGTAAGCGTGTAGACTGCAGTTTCTCTCTGCTCACGAGGGTCCTCTCCCACGGCTGACCAGAGTCTGCCTGAGATCCTCACAGCCCTCTTCTGGGGTAGCAGTCCCTCACATGGCAGTCACAGAAGGGGAGATAATCGTTTACCTGAGTTCTCCTGACCCTCCTATGTGCATACAATGCCCACCCTTAGCAGCATTAAGAGGACCCCTTGGTCCAGAGACTCACAGTAGTCCCCCCTGAGGAGGAACCCCAGGCAGCTGCCGGAAGGGCGGCCACTGGCTTCTTGGACAATCCCCAGTCTACTTCCCCATCCCTCCCCCCCACTCTCATTTCCTGGCCGCGGGGTGCCCGGACATGTTGAGGATTCCAATACTGAAGTGGGTTGTCAAGTCATCCTAATGCAGAGCCTGTGAGGCACAGCTTCTTTATTCTGCTTGACTGCAGGGGCCTAGGGGCAATGAGCTACATGTGCACGGTCCATGGTCCATGTTCTAGATGTGCAGTTATAAACCAAAAGGGTTACGCCATCTCCTGCCCAAGACCGAGGACCAGCTCTGGAGGCCCTTGTGACCAGCCAGGGAGACCACTGGGCCCTCTGGTGATCTCCCACAGGGGTTCTGCAGGCCGACAGTGGCTGAAGTAAGCCAGCATGCTCACTCATGCACATTCCACAGAATCTGGAGAGCACTGGGAATTGTGGGTCCCAACAACTCAATGTTATGTTGCTGGCTAATAATGTCAAGTCCAAAATACGAAATGGGGTCCCTGTGTAGGCCTCTCATTCTATAACTCTATGTGGATTTCCAGGGGCTTGAAGAACTGCTCAGTAGGAGGACCTGGGTCCTATCCCCAGCACCAAAATTAAAATAACCAAATAATTCTATACCAAGTCCAGGAACAGACCCACGGTACACCTCACCACTGGTTTCATCTATGTCCCCAACAAGGACAGAAAAAAAAACAGTGCCAGGTCCTTTGGCCTATGTGATTTCTTACAGCAAGTACCAATATCTTTGCAAAAACATGACTCGCTCATTATAAAGAATTTAAAATACTGCAGAAAAGAATAAAAGAAAAAGGTTTTCTCCAAATCAGATCACCTGGTGACCACATGGAAGCACAGTGGGGTGGGGGTGTAGAGGGCTGGTGTGATGTGGAGGGAGAAGAACATGTCTGTGAGAATGGGCTATTTCATGTAGTATTTTCATAAAAGATATCCTATTAAGAAAAAATTGAGGCAGAAAATGAAAACACATGGAACTTCAAGGAAAATGCTTCCTTGCCATGAAAGACCATTCTTAAAGTAGCCTTATAAAAACTGCTAGGTGTTTCATCTGTTTTGAAAAATGTCATGTGATTCAGCCTGAACAGTTTGAAAGATGAAGTGTTCTTCCTACTGTTGGTCCCTGCTGACACTGACTTCACTTGACACTTTCCAGGTTTCTAACACCCCCAGCCTGTCCCACAGCCACAGGGTTCAGTTACTTAGCACAGGCATGAATCCATTCCAGGTCTCGGCACAGTTCCGTGTGGACCCTGTATCTCCATGCTGCTTCCGTATTTAGGAAATTTTAGCAACAGCTCTATAGCAAAGTGTACCCAATGTGTACATAATCCAGGACTGTGTTTAGGCATCAGTTTACACTTGAGTATCTTTTATAACTTTTATGTTTAAGAAAATTTCAACATTGGTCCTGCTTTTCAGTGTGGCTGGCAGCAGCCCTCGGCACAAGGTCCACACATTGGTAGTCTGGTTTTAGTTCCACAGCTCAGTGCAGGATGCTGTCAATTCTCCCAACCGCACCTTTCAGCACTGGCCCCTTATGTCAGCATACCTGGCCTGCTGAGCTCAGCACTTCTGCCCCCAAACTTAAGTGCAAGAACTCAGCATCCACCTGCCCCACCTGCACCCCACTGTCTACATCTTGGGAACAATTCCACTGGTACAAAATGGATTTTGCAGGTATCGACTTCCTGGCACTGAAACTGTGTCCTGTGCCCAGCACCTGGTGCTTACTTCTAATTTTGCTGCCTTCCTGCAGAAAGTGAGGACATCTTTAGTTAATATGTCCCACTCCTTAAAGTTCAAAGACTTGCTAAAGAACGAGCCACAACTCCATAGTTCTATAGTGATTCAGAAATGCACAGCTTTGGCTCTCATGAGCTGAAGTCCTGTTCTGCCTTCTAGATCATTCTGGTCACTATTTAAGTGACCCTAGACGATTTTCCTGGACTCTCTGGGGGCCAGGTGTTTGCCATTCTGTACTTTCTACAGTGTCCTAAGAAAACAGGAGGAAGCTCCTGTGAAGCTTGTCCAGGGAAGAGCTGACTCTACCTGCTGGCTCCCAGAAGCCCCAACGGCAGGCAGAAGTCCTGTCTGCTCACTCCCCATCCTTTACCCACAGTGGACTTCACTCCATGCACTCTTGCCAGCCTCTGTCTTCCTCCAGGCCAAAGGGTGGAGTGGGCTGAGCTCATGCCCAGGCTGCAGCAGAACCACTCTGCAACTCCAGCTGTGACTTCTTTCCCATGGCCAGAGAGCAGGACGCCCACACCAGCTGTGCCCTTTCCTGGTCAGGTTGTCTCATCTCACGCACTCAGTCTCACTAGGGTTACTCTGTGTCAGTGTTTTCGTAGCCCTTGCTGGGAAACCTCTCCTTGCTGCCTAGACCCTATAAAGTCAAAGGAAGGAAGGGCCCCCCCACCAAGGAAACCTGCTGAGTCTTTTGTCCACAGTACCCTGGGGGATGGAACAGTGAGACTCTTACCAATTTTATATACTTAATGTATTGTTCTAATATTTGAAAAGACTTTAAATACACAAAAAGCAAAGCCAGTTGCAGAACTTGGGCAGCATGAGTGAGGCCCTGCGAGAAGTACTTTGGAAACAATTTCCTGCCAGGTCCACAGCACATCATCAGCATGAATGACTGAACTGAACCTGCTAACTCCATGCAGCTAGCCTGGAGCTCACTATGTAGCCCAGGCTGGCCTAAAGCTTGTGGTAATCCTCCTGCTGATTTTTGTTTAACTGTTACTTAAACACCATTTTGTTCCACCTTTACTACAAATGAGGCTTCAACCCTGTTTTCTCAGTGGGATCAGTGACTTTTATTCAGTGAGGATCCAGCCAAGTTAGTTACACTGACCTAGTTTGAGACCCAAGTCCAATATGCATGCAAGAAGAACCACTCTGTGTTTGCAGGTGCCCAGGAAGATGGCACCAGAGTGCCATGTCACCAGTGTGGGAGTCACAGTCTGAGCACCGACAACCTCTGGCTTTCTGAATGCTCTGCCCACAGGAAGCCGGGAGGAACTGTACTGGGTCCTTTTTATTCCTACACTAGAAAGGATACCAACAGAACTTCCATGATGTAAGGAGACTTCGGCTCCCCAAACCTCCGGGTTCTCTCAGATCAGCCCTTCTTATTTTGTTCCTCTCCCTCAACTATACCTCTTTTCACTGGGACTGCTCCTCCTCAATCAAACCTTTCGGCATTTCTGGGACTACAGAAAATCTAAATTCTCCAAATCACGACTATTATCCCTTTCACTAGCTTCACAAGTCTTTCTTAGCAACTGACCCAAGTTCCTGTTTCCAGCCCAGCTCCAAGGCAGCCCCCAACACTATGTCCACTGCTCCCTCTCAGCTCTGGTACTTGCGCCTCTTGTTGTCTCTAGAACCAGGTGCTGCTCTGGGTCACAGCCTCCTGGCCAGCCACTCTACATCCTTGTTAGGGTGCTGCATTCTGAGATGTACCTTAGTTCTTCCCTGACCCCCAGAGAAGGACAGATCTGACTGTCTCTCCAGTCCCCTCTAGCTATGTTTGGCTAGAGTGGTTTGGAAGCGGAGGACTGGCCCAGCCTGCCCCAGGTGGACCAGCAGAAGCTCACCGTGGTGTACTCAAAGTAGTAAAGGCAGTTGTCAGTCAGAATGAACCAGCGTCTCTTCCAGGTCTTCACCCTGCCACCTGAGAGCAAAAAGAAGATGCTCTTGACACGAGACACCAAGGCAGGTGCATGCTACAAACACACACACACACACACACACACACACACACACAGCTCTCTTCTCAGGGAGGGGATGGGGTCGGGCAGGGTACCAGGAGAACACTTAGACTATGGCAAAATTTACATCAGTGACAAGACATAGCCAAGACAGAAGCATCTTTCACAGAGTGAAAGTCTATGGTATGAGCAGAGCAAGCGTGTCTGGGTGACACCCTGAGATGTCCCAGACAGCAAGATGAGAGCATGGGCTAGGGAGGAAGCCCCAGGGTGATGGTGGTGGTGGAATGCAAGTGTACTTCAGGCTGGAGGAGCTGGCCATGCCCTGTGTGACAGAGACAGGCAAGGAAAGGAAAGGAAGAAGGGAGGGTCAGCACCTTGGCACAGGTGGCATGGGCAGGGAGTTCCACGCAAGTGACAGGAGAGAAGATCCAGAAAGTGAGGTACTGTGAGCCCTTACAACCAATCCATGGCTTCCCTCACCCTCCTGCCTGTGGTGAAGTGCTACACTGGCTTTAGTCCCTTTAGTTAGTGTCCTGAAAGTCATGTCCCCAGAGTTCTAGGTGTGAATTGAAGCAGGACTCCTTCACCAGGAAAGGACTAGCTTATCCAAGAGGTGGGTTCAGGAGCCTACCCACTGTGAACTCATGTGACTCTTGAAAACTACGTAACTACAAGAGGCAATCCTAACAGTCAGGAGGTGATGACTAGCTGCTGGCCAGGGCCTTCTTCAGTCCTCTCCAATACTCTATGAGGTTACTCTGCATTGGGTATGGGGAAGGATGTGCTTAACTGTGTCCATTTTGAAGGGAGCTCTATCCTCACTTGCATCATGCTCAGGATCCCCACTTTCCCCAACTTACCTCTGGTCAAGGGAAGACTGTCTTGACACGAACCATTCAGAATTACCCAGGGCCTTCCCATGCTGATACACACATGGCATTGCATGAACACCCTCTCCCTGATCCTTAGCACTTGCCCTTTGCTAGGGCCCAACTATGGAGAACATCACTTCTCTGTAGTCTCCATGGAGGGCAGAGGAGTGGGACATCTGCCATGCCTACTCCCCTGACCTCTTGCTAACAGCCATGCAGAGCAGGGAAATTTTATAAAGACTGTTTCCAAATGCCAGCATCTGCCTGCAGGCTCATCCCTGAAATTTAAGAGAAGAGGTCCAGCAGACCAGATTAGGACCTAGACCTTTCTGGGGTATTTTACAGCTCTGCCTGTGTGCCTGAGCTGGAGGGGTAGGGAAGGAGATGTAAGCAGCACCATTAACTACAAGATTCTATATGACTGAGACCTAGGTTTCCAGATGGGGTATGCCACGAGCAATCGTGTACCAACAACCACGCCTCCTGTGTGGTATACAGTGAGGCACTCTCCCTCATGGTGATCTCTAAGTTTTATGGAAGCACCCCAAGGTTAAGTGGCATGAGTGAGAAAAGACAGAAGAGTAATATGACATGCATGTTGGCAACAGGGAGGGCTGGGCAGAATTAGAACAAATGAGAAGGAAGACGAAGAGTGTGTTCAAAAGTGAAGGCAGTTTGTCTTAAAGTGGACCCTTCCCATTTCTAAGTTGAGAGCTTCTGTCTTCCAGCCTCTTGGGGAAACCATTTCTTGTACAGGGCTTGGTATACAAGGATGGTCAACCCATGCTGACCTCCCATGCACTCTGTCACAGGACACTACCCCAGGAGACAATGGGACTCAGGAAATGATGGAAAAAGTGAGTTAGATACCAAAAGAAACAAGATGGCAGGAAATCAAGGAGAAAAAGCAGAGCTGGGAAGTTGTGTCTGATTATAAAAGCTTCATTACGTCCCCTGGACAGTTGGCTGCACCACAGAGCCCTCTACCACAAAGCATCGCTGCGGGCCCACGGGGAACACTTCCACGTGGAAAGAAAAACAGACATGGGACAAGCAGACAGATCAATGTGCGCCTAGGACAGTCCCTGTGGAACTAACAGGACCTCCTCCCACACAGGGCTCCACAGACCCTCCCTTAGACAGAAGGGCTGACACTGTCCTAACAGTCCAGCCTGCCTGCTCCAAGCACTGGAGGGAGCCTGTGTCTGTTTTCTTAAGGCAGCTCTGCTCTAGTCAGGCTTAGACATTGACCCGAGGAGCACTCAGTTCCTCCATATGTTCCCCCATATCAGCAACCAGAGAACTAAGAGGCCAGTCTGGGTTTTGAGGATGACTGAAACAGAGGAGTATTTGCACCATTAGAAACACAGACAGAGGATCCAGGCTGTGAGGCCTCCCTGATACTCAAGAAATGGAATCAAGGACTACAGGTAGGGGTTCTGGTTTTGGGGTTTGGAAGACACCATTTCTCTCTTTCATAGAAAGGCAATGCCCCAAGTGCCATCTAATTTAGTCTTTCCTCAACTCCTTCATCCACCATGGTGTCAGAAGCACATGGCTTTGGGAAGTTACAAGGCAGCACCCTCTTCTCTGATTCCTCACGTCAGAAATTACTTTTGATCAGGTTAACACACGGGTGTCAATTTGAATTCAGTAATTCCCAGGAGCATGAAGCCAGTGCCTCTCTGCCCTCCTCAGCTCGCTCTGGGCTAGGACTGCACGACTACTCGCAGTTTGGGACCTCTGAGCTGGTGGCTGCTGAACCACTCTCTCCTCCACCAAGAGGCAATGTGAACACTGCCCCAAACCCCTGATCCTGGCCAGTTCCCTAGGGACTGTACGGTAAGTTAGAAGCAGCATTAACACTACTACCAGCAATTAAAAAACAAAATAACCAAAAATAACAAAGTAAAAAAAAACGCTGCAGCAATGACAGTGGCCTGGGCAGAGTGAGCGAGCAGGTTGCAGGGTTACATACCTCCTGGAGTTTGGGGCAAGGAAAAGGAGAGCCAAAATCATGGAAACATAAATGAGGAGAAAAGAAAATTAAAACAAAGAAATCAAACCCAGTTCCTCAATCTTAAAGTGCAGCGCACCAGTCACATTTATGTATGCCTGAAGAGGGAGGTGAACCTGGAAACACTGATGGGCAGGGAACCACCCATGCTGTACAGCAAGGTTGGAGGCCTTACCCACACCTGGCCTAACAGTGCCACAAATCCATTATTGTAAGGTCAGCGTTCGCCAGACCCCTCACAATCCAGAGCAAAGAGGGGGATGTGCAGTACTTCTGAGAAAGTCAGTATCTTCCTTAAGACACTCATCACTTTATAAGTGTGTGCAAGGACGCACACATTACACCCATGGATGTGCATGTACACATGTGTGTGCAGGGACATATACAGACAACTACAGATGGCACCAAGTCCCACCCCGTGCAGCGCACAGACACACAGGGCTGAGTCCCATGTGCCACAGTGGGAACCCCATCGGGAGTCTAGGCAGTTAGGAAACGTGAAGCAATGGCCCCACGACAAATGAGTCCCATATTGTTAGATTTCTATTCTTTGGGATGAGGCCTTGCTCTACCACGAAGCTGGCTTGACTTCATGGGCTCCGGGGATTCTCCTGCTCTGTCTCCTAAGTGTCTGGGATCTCAGGTGTGCACCATTGCACTCAGCTTAAATTTTTGACTTTTAAAAATATAAGATGCCTCATGAATTTGCATGTCATCCTGGTACAAGAGCCAAGATAATATCTGTTCTAATTTTAGTGTCTCAGCTGTCAAAGCCAACACTTAGCATTCACATGGAAACAAATCTCCCTGGAGGGAAGTAAATCTAAATTTGGACACACTTTTGAAATTCCCGGCACATTTCCTCTTCACTCTCTGGGTTGGGCAAGAAGACTGTGGAGAAGGTTGCCCATGCATTAACCATTTCAGAGCCTTCAATCAGACCCTCTGCTTAGAGATTACTGACTGTTGGCCACGGTCAGACACTGCAAGGCTCTAATCAGTGAAGCAGTACTTGAAAGGAATTTATGATCGTCATGTGTAAACACATGCTCTGGGCCTTTTAAAGGAAATGTCAACCCTAAGCTATCTGGATGAGTTAGTAGCAGAGGGCATGTATCTTACTTTCCATGGATGTGTCAGTAATGGCCAAGATGCTGCTTATCGGGACAAGTAACCGTGATGGAAGAAGAGCGTGTCTCTAACAGAATATGCCCTGCTGATGTGGGATTCAGCTCATCAAAGGCCAAGGCAGAAGGAAACTGGAATGTGCTCTCTAGTGGTCAAAAAATTTGAACATTTTCATGTCCAGAGAGTTCAGAGACCTCTCGTATGTCTGATAAAAAAGCAACCACAGGTGGACATGAATATGCATGAGAACCCACTGAATTTCTTCTGTTTAGTTACTCTGTCACCTTCCTGGCAAGGCATAACCATAAATCTTAACAATACAGGCTCACTTCTGGCAGAGGGAAGAGAAATGCACCTGCAGCTTCTGATGACACAATCACTAATGGGGCTGATTGGGACCGGAAAGGGGGCCACTGCCAGAGCATGAGGAAGAGTGCTGTGGTTTGCGCTGCAGCCAAGGGCTCTAGATTTGCCATGCACACTGCCTGTGGGAGCCAGATGCAGAGGGAAGTGATGATGCACTGGGTGGGGCAGGAGTGCAGGGATAAATCTGGGATGGGAAGTAGAGAGATGGATATGGCTGGTTACCCTCCCAAGGGTAAGGAGGCAGAGGCGGGTGGTGGATCATAGAAAGTGCCTCATAGAACATGGCCATCTATTCAGGAGTGAACACAGAGGGCTCAGATACACATGGGCAATGTTTATAAAGGCAAAGTCTGTGTCCAGGAGTCTCCGTTCTATGGTGAGTGGCTTCAGCAGCTTCCTGTCTGGAGGTGGACTGTTGTAAGAACACAACTCAGGGCAGTCTCTGTGGGACGCCTGTGACATGCCCCCTTCCCCACACCCCAAGCCTGTGAGCATACAGCCCTTCTTATTGAGCTCTGTTGCAGGGACCCCAAGCTGGGGAAGGTTACTTACCGAGTTTCAGCAGCCAGCCTTCTCGGTCTGGATTGAAGAAAGTGTGAGTGAGGTCATTGCCATCATCTTCTGGGATCTTAAAGGGCTCATTTTTAATGCTCTCATAGAGGTTCTGGGATAGAAGATGACATTGCATGTCTCATTCTAGAAGCAGCTGTTCTTTCTCCCTTCTCTACTCATTCCACAGGCATTCACTGTGAGCCTGGGGTAAGGACTAGAGAAAAACCAACCATTTTTCTGCTCTACAGCAGCTTACAGGGACAAAAATAAGATGCCTGGTGGATAATTAAGGAAGAAAAAAATAGCAGCTTGGAGTCTACTCAAGCCTTTAGTTTCAGATTTAGAAGCCTCTTCCCCTTCCTGTTTCTCAGCTGGCCTTTGTGAAATTCACATATTTAAATGAATTAAGAGAGCAGGCACTTGGCAAGTTATCCCTCTGTCTCTTCTCCTACAAAAATGATCCTGTTCTGAGCAAACGTTTGCCAGATGAAATGAAGCCGCTCTGGCCCTGCTCACCCGGAGCAACTCCTCAGGCAGGTCTCCTCCATCATTGATGCCCCGATTCATGGCAATGAACCTCTCCACCGTAGGCTTGTCTTTGACATTGGGGTTGTGTAGGCTGGTATTCAGCATTATGATGGCAAAGGAGAGGACGTAGCAAGTGTCTAGGGAAGAGGAGAACAGGATGTGAGAGCAAAGGAAACACCCACCCAGGACAGGAGACACTAAACTGAGTAAGATCAAGAATACAAGATCATGGGCAGGAAGAGTGGGGAGCCAAGCACACACTCTTGTTCCCAGGCTTATGCTCCTGAAAGGGGTGAGACACACGAGTGTACTGAAGCCACTCAGTTTCTTCAGACAGAAAGGAATAGGGAAACAATAAAATGGCCAGCTGGGCATGGTGGAACATTCCTTAGTCCCAGCACTCAGGAGGCAGATTTCTTGTGAGTTCCAGTACAGTCTGGTCTCTAAAGGGAGTTCCAGGCCATCTAGGGCCACACAACAAAACTCCAAACCAATACAATGTATAAAAAAGATAAAAACTACCTACAATTCTATTTAGTGCTGTGGGATGCTCCTTCTGTATGCTGTGAATATGTATTACTCTCATTGGTTAATAATAAAGCTGTTTGGCCTATATCAAGACAGGATAAAGTTAGGTGGGACAATCAAACTGAGGACTGGGAGGAAGAAGGGCAGAGTCGGACAAGACTCGAGTGATCCACCCAAGAAGCAAGATGCCAGAGGACTGGTAAAGCCACAGCCCACATGGCAATACACAGATGAATAGAAATGGGTTAATTTAAAAGTAAGAGCTAGTTAATAATAAGCCTGAGCTAGTGGCTGAGAATTCTGTAATTAATATAAGTGTTTGTGTGTTTGTTTGGAACTGGGAGGTTGGGACAGAAAAACTTCACTTCTGCTTACAATTCAGTAATAATTTGGTCTGCTTTTTTCTTCTATATAAATGTGACTATATAATAAAATCACTTTATAGACACTGTAACACACTGTCCTCCCAACACATACATATGGGATACATACTTACATAGGGGATAAATACATACACATACATACACACACTTATATATACACATATATACATACATACACACACATACATGCATACATATATATACACAAACACACAGACATGTATATACACATACACATATACGCACACATCCACACATACACACACACATATATATACATACACACATGTCACACACATATACACACGCATACATATACACACATACATATGCTTTTTTGTTGATCTTATCATTTTCCCATGCCAATATCTTTATAAGACCATGATTTCCTTTCCAAGACAAGGTTGTGCTTAGCTGACTACAGTCATAATTCTGCTTCTCCCTCCTGAGTAGCTAGGATGACAGACAAATGCTACAGCAGCCAGCTTCTAGAGACATCTTCAACAGTTACGTGTTGGGCAATTCGAACCCAGGGCCTCATGCACATGAGGCAAGTACTCTACCACTAAGCCACAACCAGGTCTTACCGTGCCTCAGTGGTGGTCTTCTGGACACTTCCAATCTTTCACCGTATACACACCATTAAGAAACTGTTTCTGGGGTTGGGGATTTAGCTCAGTGGTAGAGCGCTTGCCTAGCAAGTGCAAGGCCCTGGGTTCTGTCCTCAGCTCCAGAAAAAAAAAAAAAGAAAAGAAACTGTTCTTGGCATGGACTCAGCCTCTTGTCTTAGAAATCCTTCACTGCCAAGAAGAGAACCTTATGAAAAAGCTCCCCCCCACTCACACGAGGACCCTCACTCACCTGTGGACTGGAACACCCCATTGTTGCACTGACAGTGCTCACCTGTGGACTGGAACACCCCATTGTTGCACTGACAGTACTCACCCGTGGACTGGAACACCCCATTGTTGCACTGACAGCACTCACCCGTGGACTGGAACACCCCATTGTTGCACTGACAGCACTCACCTGTGGACTGGAACACCCCATTGTTGCACTGGCAGTACCGCTGGGCAAAGGCCTCCATCATCCGGTCAATCTTCTGGGCCTCTCCAGGGAGCCGGAAGCTCCATAGGAACTGCCTAAGGGTGGAGACAGGAGCATTGCTTTGACTTGTTCTGTTGCTGGTCATGGCTTTAGTATCAGAGGGCAAAGGGAGGTGAGGGGGCTTCAGTTCATTTTTACAGAAATTGAACAGAAGCAAGTTTAGCCACCGCCTTAACTGAAGGTAAGGTGCTTAGGTAAACCGAGAAATTGAGACTTTCCTATTCCAAAGAACAGCTCCCCCTCTTCAGAATTGAAGACAGATGTTGATCATTTAAAATGAACTCTAAGGTAAGGATTCATTCAGAGCATTCATGATGAAACCATGTAAGTAACATAGGCCCACAGCCATGGGTTTAGTTCTGCAGTTACTGCACGTATTAAAAATCAGCTCAAAAAACAACCTCAGGATTTATACCTACAGCAGAGAAAATTAAAGACAGTTTCTTCAAAAGCTTTGTTAAAAAATTAAAGTTAAGGGCTGGAGAGATGGCTCAGAGGTTAAGAGCACTGGCTGCTCTTCCAGAGGTCCTGAGTTCAATTCCCAGCAACCACATGATGGCTCACAACCATCCATAATGAGATCTGGTGCCCTCTTCTGGCCTTCAGATGTATATGCAGACAGAACACTGTATACATAATAAATAAATAAATCTAAAAAAAAAAAAAAATTAAAGTTAAAAAAAAAAAAAAAAGCCGGGCAGTGGTGGCGCACGCCTTTAATCCCAGCACTCGGGAGGCAGAGCCAGGCGGATCTCTCTGAGTTTGAGGCCAACCTGGGCTACACCAAGTGAGTTCCAGGGCAGCCAGGGCTACATAGAAAAACCTTGTCTCGAAAAACCAAATTAAAAAAAAAAAAAAGTTGATTTTTTTTTCTTTTTAAAATGAAATACACAGCTACCTAGTTTAGGATAAGAAATTAAAAGGCTTTCTATTCTGAAGAGTAGAAACAATTGCAATATTTGAGTACTGAACAGTCCTTCCACCCCCAAGACCAAGAACAGTCCTAGCAAATGCTTTCCCACTCATAGGCATGTACATGGCCTCCCCTGAAATACTTCAAGATAGTTACAACAACCCCCAACGACAGGACTGTAGTCCAAAGCATACAGGATGGACACGCTCCCACTCCACGGTGCCCCACTGACCACACCCACCGCAAGGCCTGGACGAGGTTCAGGTCGGTGAACTCATGCAGCTCTACAAACGCATGCAGGACCTGGATGCTGAACTCATCTCTGTCAGGAAACAAACAAGAGGCAGGGATGGAGCACAAGTCAGATCCCTGACACCAAGGCCAACACCCATCCTGATCCCAAGCAGATGGTATCTCCTGAGTCCCAGGCCAGGAGGCCTCTCAAGTCTGGCCATCCATAGGAGGACACTGGACTGGTTCTGTTTACTAACTAAACAAGCAAGGAACCTGCATACCCCTGGACAGGTGAGTTAGTGTTCCTCAGAACACTTCCACTCAACACCACATGGCTACTGCTGCCCTCATACCACAGCCACCCCATGAACTTGGGCACCAGGGGGCTGTTTCCTCCCATGATTCTGACAACACCCTCTCTAAAGGCCTCACCTCTCCCCAAGGTAGTCCCCGATGGCTGTTTTGTTGAGCCCTTCCCCTTTGTATAAGAACTGGGCAATATCTTCACAAGTATTCTTCAGCAGGTCATTCTCTATTAAGAACTGGATCCCCTGCAGAAAGACCAGAAAGACCTGGTGACAACGAGGGAGGCAGAGGCTGCCATGGCCCTGGAGCACGTCCAAGAAACATCTACCAGTAGACACAGACAGAGGCACTGCAGGTTAGGAACTAGAGCCCCAGACTCAAGACAATGGGGGGAACTACCCAACATCCAGTCCAGAAAACCGTAGCTTAGAAAAAACGCCTCTGGTTCCCATCGACC
The DNA here is from genome assembly GCA_902168425.1 of Peromyscus attwateri. Lineage (NCBI taxonomy): Eukaryota > Metazoa > Chordata > Mammalia > Rodentia > Cricetidae > Peromyscus > Peromyscus attwateri. The sequence goes on along the minus strand of CABHPP010121679.1, from coordinate 22,956 downwards.
ACTAAGCAAGCCCCACCTTCAGACTCTGGCTTTTGTCACTTTCCTTTTTTGCTTTTTACCTTTTTAGGATCCATGTTAAATTTCTTCCTGCCCATGGCTACCTGTTTGTTCCTCTGCATGTTTTTCCTGAAAGAGAAGTGTAGCCATTAGTGCTCTGGCAGCGGGGAGTTCTGGCGGGGGCTAGAGCAGTCCTCACACGCGGCTGCTGACAGTTTTGGAAGACTGGTCCAGAAGAATAACGAGGCAATCTGGTCCAGCTAAGCATGGTCAGCTGAAGCCCTGGCCCAGGCTCAGGCTCATTTGCCTCCTTCCCTCCAGATTCATGGTTTCTCTTAGAATTTTTCTTTTCTTAAGCTTTGTCATCTACATATTGTAGAATCTGCCCATTTTAAGTGTAAGCTTTTAGTAAGCTAAGTTGTGCAACCATTACCATAATCAGTTTTAGAACATTTTCATCAGTCCAACAAAATTCCCCATACCCATTTCCAGTTTACCCACATTCCTAATTCAACCCCCAGGAGCTCTCAGTCAACTTTCTGTGCACAGATCTGCCTGGTTCTGGAGCTGCTGTGTGGACAGAATCATGGAGCATCTCGACTTTGGTTTAGTATGCTGTCTTCAAGGTTTGTCAGCACAACACTCTGCCTACTGCTTAGCGACGCTCCTCTACATGTCTACCTCCATCTGCTTTTCAGATGACAGACAGAGTCAAGATTGGGGTCATTACGCACAGGGCTGTTATCAGCACATGTCCACCCTTGTGGCGGACATGTTTTCCTTTCTTTTGGGCAGAAGGGTCAAGGTTGTATCGAGACAGGTCATGTAGTACTTTTATATTTAACTTTTTAAGATGCTGTACAAACAAGCAACAGTTTTCTTAACTGTGCATCAGCCTAAACAAATGCAAGTTCACAGACCATGCTTTTCAAGGTGTGATCACAAACAGCTGAGGGAGCGAGTCAGAATGCAGAATGCCAGCTCTCACTCACACACCTAATGTGTCTGTGAAGGGATCAGGGCTCCTGCCCATTTTATCCAATCCCACAGATGAACTGAGTTACAGGTTCTGGGTTAGTGACTCAGAAGTTTTAGGGGTAGAATCTAGGTGACATTTTTAAAACCTCCTGTAAGTCTGGTGTACACTTGGGAACCAATGGTAATTTTACAGTTTCTGAGCAAATGAGTTATTCAGAAATAACTTATTTATTGTCTTAAGGAGCACATCAGCACTGACTGAATCCCCAAAGGTAGACTGACAGAAGCAGATGCAGAGATCCATGGCCAGGTGCCAGGCTGAGCTCCAGGA
>CABHPP010121679.1:1231-13345 GCA_902168425.1 Peromyscus attwateri | reverse complement strand
CTTCACACTGGTGACACACTGGTGTGATGGAGTAAGGCTTCACACTGGTGGCACACTGGTGTGATGGAGTAATGCTTCACACTGGTGACACACTGGTGTGATGGAGTAAAGCTTCACACTGTGACACACTGGTGTGATGGAGTAAGGCCTCACACTGGTGACACACTGGTGTGATGGAGTAAGGTGTTTAGCTGACCCCTCAGAGCTGGAATGACACTTCTGTTTATAGCACAGATGGACACACACTCATCCTGACAAGACAAGGCTTTGGAGGCAAAAGTTCACTTTAAGCCGGGCGGTGGTGGCGCACACCTTTAATCCCAGCACTCGGGAGGCAGAGGCAGGCGAGTTCGAGGCCAGCCTGGGCTACCAAGTGAGTTCCAGGAAAGGCACAAAGCTACACAGAGAAACCCTGTCTCGAAAAACCAAAAAAAAAAAAGTTCACTTTAAACGTATCTATTTCATGAGGATATCAATACCTGGGATCTGATTTGATGCTTACAGAGCTGGTTAATCATATCATCAATGAGTCTCCATTTGAGCAGAAACAAGACTAATAAATCCCAGATCCTTACTACAAAGCTGATGGGGAAAAAATTCTTATCCCCTGTGGTGATATTGTGTTCCCCAAAATATTGTGCACCCTAATAAACTTATCTGGGGTCAGAGAACAGAACAGCCACTAGATATAGAAGCCAGAAAATGGTGGCACACACACCTTTAATCCTAGCATTCCAGAGACAGAGCTCGTCTGGATCTCTATGAGTTCAAAGCCACACTGGAAACAGCTAGGTGTGGTAACAAGAGCCTTTAATCCCAGGAAGTGATGGCAGGAAGCAGAAGGTATTTAAAGCGTGAGGATGAGGAACTAGATCCTGGTTAAGCTTTTAGGCTTTTGAGCAGCACAGTTCAGCGGAGAGACATCCAGTCTGAGGAAACAGAATCAGCTGAGGAATTGGCAAGGTGAGGTGGCTGTGGCTTGTTCTGCTTCTCTGATCTTCCAGCATTCACCCCAATACCTGGCTCCAGGTTTGTTTTTATTAATAAGAACTTTTAAGATTGGTGCTACAATTCCTAGCCTGCTAACCTTTATCACTTAAGTCAGAAACTGTGGTTTCCTCCAGAATCAGAGAACCCACCCTTCATTCACACGTGACAGTCAGGGCCCATTATCTGCATTTCACATTCAAATTGTGCTTCTCACTATCTGCCTCTCAAGACGTTACTTTAAAAATAAGGAAGATATTCTAAAAAGTCAACAAACCTACACTCCTGTAGGGCATCAGCAGGAACCTGGGACTCAGAAGGCAATATCATGAGAACAGAGGCCTTCTTGGGAGTCTTGGATGCCATCGTATCTCTGGTACCTCGCCACAGGGCTCTATGTGCCAAAGAATTGGAATATACACCTATCCCCAAGCAAACAAGAATGGATTAGCTGCTGGTAAGTAAGCTATCTGATGGGTAGTTGGCCCAGTTGGGATGGGAGCCTTTGGTGCTGATGCCTGGAGACCTGACAGTCCCTGTGGCAAAGGCTCCTCCTGCTCCACCTAAGCAAAGCCCCTAAGTCCTAAGACCCAATCCCCTCACAGCCTTCCCACCTGCCCCCAAGCTTCTCTCTTACAGTTACACCTGCAGTGGGAAAGAGTAAGACCACAAACAACCAAACAGATCCTGTAGTGAACAGAAAACTCTGTGTTCTAAAAAACCCAGACCCAGCCGGGCAGCAGTGGTGCATGCCTTTAATCCCAGCATCCAGGAGGCAGAGCCAGGCGGATCTCTGTGAGTTCAAGGCCAGCCTGGTCTACAGAGCAAGATCCTGGATAGGCACCAAAACTACACAGAGAAACTCTGTCTCAAAAAACAAAACAAAGCAAAAACCCAGACCCTTGAAAAAGGGTCAATTAAAGAGAAAAAAACAAACAAACATACTCTTGCAAATTAAATCTTTTTCCCTTTTTCAATCCTCCTATCTAAATAAAACATGTCAAGAAAGGACTAAAGGACAAACCTATAAGAAGAACAAGAAAAGACCTAAAAATGAGCAGCCAATCAGTTCATTGCACAGTAAAAACTAAGGTCCTACGGAGAAATAAATAGAAGCAAATAGGCCCCAAGACCTCTACAGGGCAGGGAGTAGGGTTCATCAGCCCATAGCTGAAGAGATCCACACAGTCCAGTGAGGACCCTGAAGGCCTTCAAAATTCTAAATGAAAATTCCTGGACCCCAATCCTTAGCCAAGAGAGAGATAAGTCAGAATCATTAGATGTCTAAGTAGCAAAGAGACAGTCTCCTGGCCACATGTTCTAAAGTGACTTCAAGTAGAGCACAATGCAGGACGAGGGACAGGTCCAACTCAGGAGCCTGAGGATGGCAAACAACTGGTGTAGGGCAGAAAGCATGTAGAACAGGCCGGTGTACAAACTGTGGACTGTAGGAAAGGTATCGCAAAGAACAAAACAGGCTGCAAATAAAGGAATGGGGTGTGTAACACATGTCTATAACCCCAACACTCTTGAGGCTGAGGCAGGGGCAGCCTGAGTTTGAAGCCAGCAAGGACTACATAGCAATACTATCTTGGAGATACTGGGAAGTGTTTGTGAAATGGGCAGACACCACTTCACCTTCTCTTAACAAAATGGTAAGTTCTGCAAATAGAAAAACAAAAACAAAAACAAAAAACACATCTTAAAGGAATACTGGGAGGAAGTAAGTGAGAAGTCTGGGTAGCCAGGGATGCTGGAGTAGCTCACCAGTATCTCCATTCTTGTACTATCTGCTGCTTGTTGGCTTTCAGAATCCATCTGTTTGCAAAGCATAAAATGCTCCCCAAGAAAGAAGAACAGCTCCTATCATAAAGGGTGAGTGAGTGTGACAGGATGGGGCCACCTGAGAGGGAATCAGGGTCCCCACTGCAGAGGAGGAGGACAAAGGAAGCAAGAGCCTGAGTAAAGACCAGGGATAAGACGTACACAATGCAGACACACTCACGGGATGTGCAAAGGTAAAACAGGAGAGATGTGCACAATGCAGACACACTCACGGGACGTGCAAAGGTAAAACAGGAGAACTAGAAGGCATAGTAAACTACTCAAAAGAAGAGAAGGCGAGCTGGCGCCTCTGTCCGCCACAGGAGGAAGCCAGGAGTTCATCCCTGGCTCTGACACAGGAACGAACCACTCAAGACCCGAGCAGACCAACACCAAGGAGCTCATGACTGTGGCTGCCCTGGGGATCAGGTCCCGAAACGGAATGATGGGTTCCCATGAATACTCACAGGTCACCTGTCTGACACACTAACCCAGGGTTTCCAGGGAAAAGGCCTCTGTGTCCTGGCGGCCACACAAATGGCCAGTTTGCAGTTATAATAAAGACATTAAAAATAAAACAAAAAAGTCATGGCATTTGTTGTCATTTGTTTTGATCCAGTCTCCTGACACTAACTATGTGACTCTAAGTTACTTCTTCTGTAATAGTTAATAACCTGAAATCAATGCTTCTTCCATTTTGGTTCAAAGAAGAACCAGAATTTAGGAGAAGAAATAAAAAAACAAAAAACAATCTAGATCTCATTTCATTCTCCTGGAATTTTGCTGTAAGATGAGAGAAATATAACATTTTAAAGCGCACTTCCCTCTGCAGAAACTCACCAATGCAACACCAAACCTTACCAACACAGCACCAAAGCTTACTAATGCAGCACCAGACTTTACCAATGTAACACCAAACCTTACCAACATAACACCAAGCCTTACCATTGAAGCACCAAACCTTACAACTCAGCACCAAATCTTACCAATGTAACACCAAACCTTACCAACGCAACACCAATCTTACCAAAGCAAATCTTTAGTTCAAGCCTCTGTGCCAGAAAAAAAAACCAAATGCCAACGATTGCTTCATTTAACACAGGATCTAAACAATTGCTAGGGTGCTGGGGGTATGGAGGTTCCAGGGACCTGGGCTGATAACACAGATGCTGTGAACAATGGAACTATGCTGGGAAGGAGAAGGGAGAGACAGACAAGGGACACTGGGTGACCCAGTCTACTGGACCTGGGGGCACCAGCAGGGAAGGCTATCTAACCCCAAGGACTGGCAGGGTTAAACTGCACAAGAGCTCCGACAGGCCAGATGGCAGAACAACAAACAATTTCCCCTCCCCCACTGCCACGTGCTACAGCCACGCTTCTGTGCCAGGAGGCGGCTAAACCCTTTTCTCTAAAAGAATGGCCACTGGGCAGGGCAGCAGGTTATCCTTGCCACAGTCTGAGCACAATGGAGGCAGATCAGGAGTCCTCTTACTATACCATCACTCACCCTTGCCTGTGCCGGAGGGACAGGAACCCATGCTCTAAGGTTAATTTGTAAGGTGTCGAGCCAGCAGGCTGAGGGGACAGTCCGGCACTGGTCTCCTCACCAATCCTTTCCCAGGTTCCAGTTTAATGAAGGGGATTAAAGAGGCCAAACAACAAGAAGCCATTGTGCCCAGCTGTGAAGGCAAAAGCCGTACAAGGGAAGCTCTCATTTATTTATTTAAATGTTGCTTTGCAGATTTTAACTGTAGGCAGAAACTCAGAGCTGAAACATGGTCCAGCCTGCACATACAAAGGAGGACTGTCTTAAAGGGACGGTGCCTTCTTTCCAAGCCAAGGAACAGAAATGTGCACAGGATGGCAGGCATCGGTCTGAAGCCCTGCAGTCCGTGCTCTGTTCTGTCACAGCTGCCCAGTGGTGTGCCATGAGGTCCCATTGGGGATGTAGCTCCTGTGACATCAGGTTCTATTTAGCAGCCACTACAGCCACTACTCAAATGCATGGCGCTTACCCAACCCTAGTGGGTGCTGTCAAGTCAGAGGGGTCCAGGCGTGCTTTGGAATGCAGGTTTCCTTCTTCCTGCTTTTTGAGGTCATCTTGCTCCCCTCACACCTCTCTGCCTGGCTTGAAAATACACTACCTGCCTCGTTTTTAATTATTATTAACCATATTTATTAACCGCCATAATTATTAACCAGCATCCACAGAGCCCAGGCCTCAGTGGATTAAAAAGGGTCTACATTTAATGCAGTACTACAGGGAGACAGTGAAGAGTGACTAAGAAATGGGTCTTCTCAGAGGGCTCACCTTCTCCTCACTGTGAAGAAGGTAAATATACAAAGCATGGCTACCATGGTAACAGCCCCAACCCAGAGCCCAGGGCTCCCCCATATTTCCATACAGCTCTGCTGTTAAGCTGCCTTTCCTGGTCTGGACCTGGACTAAACATGCGTATACAGATTTCCTTTCTCTCCTTCTCCCCACGCCTCCCTGCCTCTCACTTACTCAGGCAAACCTAAGCACAGCCCAGAACTGCAGAGGTGGTAAACGAAGCCCAAGTTTCCCCACATCCCCACAGAGCTGGCCCCCACTCCGAGAGGACAGGGGCTCTCCTAGTTCCAAGAGCACAGATACAGGAAGCTGCTGCTGAAACTTCCTGTGAGGCCCACAGGGCCCACAGTGTGAAGAGCCCTGAAAGCCAGCAGCACCAGCCACAGCAAGGCACCGACCCATCCACTGTCTGCCCCCAAGTGGACTTAGCCAGTGTGATCTTGGCAACAAGTCCAGAGTCTGTCCCCTCCAGAGGCCTATATCACTTTGTCACCCAGGAAATCCAGGGACTTACACTTTGAAAAATTTCCAAGTACTGTGGCCACACCAATGCTCAGCAGCTGCTCGCCTCTTCGTAAGACGGAAGTACCCCATCCATTGCTGTAACCACTGGACGCAGGAAAAGAGCTGGAAGAGCTGGCTCAGTGGGCACCCTGATCTAAGCCAGGTCCCTTCACCTGCAGATTCAGCTCACTCGCCTCCTCTCTTGCCTACACACCACAGATACTCACCCAACCTATAACGACTGCTACCTCACGGCTGGACAGCGGACTCTCCCTTCCTGGAGGAGCAGCAGTCCCAGAGAAGACCCAGAGGTCACGGACAATTTAGGAGTGCATGCTAATGAGGGCCATGTCCTTGGGCACTGCACCCACCTGTGGAACTGCCCAGGGCCACTGGGTTATATCACCTACAGTTCATACTCACCCACTGTGTGGCCCTGGGCAAGCGATCTCATCAGTGTGTGTCCCTCACCAACAATAAGCTGACAGGCTGCTTCCCAGAACACTCTGCAGTGGAGTATGGCTCTTACACCACAGTGGGGAAAGTAGCAGCCCTAAGCCCTGCACCTTGTGGTGAGTCAGAGACAGCAGGGAACGGGGGCAAGGCAGGAGGGGCTGGCACAGAAGGCAGCAGCTGCACATTCAAAGACAGTACCAAGTTTCTTATTGATCACGGCTACCTGGCTTGGAGAGTCTGTTCCCCTCACTTAGAACTCCCCATTCACAAGTGATGGGGTTGAGGCATTCAGAAAGACTAAGAATGCAACCTACTTTCCAGCCATCTTTCAGGTAACAGCAAAAGAGGGAAAACCCAAAGCTTGATGCTCTGGGCTACATAGCAAGCCAGAAGTTGTTTCCAGTCCTCGGATAGTGCAGGATCCAAGAATGAGGGAAGGTGGACACAGGAAGGGGTGTGACCACAGTCAGAGACCTAGTGACACAGTTGCTGCCAGTAGTGTGCTGAGTTCCCACCACACCTTTATAGAGTCTGTCAACTTTAGAGAACCAATCCCATTTCTTCCTTCTGAGTCAAAACCTTCGCAATCCTTCTAAAATTTAATACACTATTAGGGGTTTAAAAGGAAGAGAATTCTGAAGCCACAATAGCCCAGATGAACCCTGAAGACACTCAGTAAAATGGCCAGTCACAAGAGGGACACTGTAAGAGTTCCCTTACTCAAGGGTCCTTGGGTCACACTCAGAGAGAGAGTAGTGATGGTTTGGGGAGGCGAGGGTGGGTGAGAAGATTAACAAGGACAGAGTGGCAACCTTTTAGTGTTGAACATTTCTGGGGATGGATACACCACTATTGTTTAGCACCATTAACTGTATACTTCAAATGGTTGATGGTAAGTTTTATGTTATATGGATTTTACCATAATTAAAAATAAACAGAAATTTTAATGCCAATAGTCTAATCTCTTGATTCCAGTTCAGATCCTTTTTGCTATGATTTGGCCCTTGAAAGAAACCTTGACTCACTACCCTCCTGCAGTATACAAGTTTTCAAGAAATTCACACACTCAGGACCAAGGCCTGTTCTATTCACATGCAGCAAGCATGGACGACCCTCGAGACAGATGTGATGGGCAAACTGCCAATGGAGACATTTATACACTCTAGTTTACATTCTTTCCAGGCAAACCAATCCAGACCTCTGCTTCGAAGTAGGAGTATTAAAGATTTTATTGCCACATTTTGCATTTTGAGGGAAGACTTTGGTCCGGTTCTCGAGGCTTAGGGATAGCTCCTCTGATGACTACCTTAACAGCAGCCTTTGCCTCACTCAGCCTTGCCTGGTGAATTCAGAGTGGACCCTGTCCAGGGACAGGAGGGAGGGAGGGAGGAGGAGGCCCAGGACCAGTCAGGACTTCACCGACTTCTTTGTGACCTTGGACAAAACATGACCTCTCCTCTCCCCAGTTTCCTTGTGTGTAGACATGGAATAGGAACGTGTATTTTAAAAGCTCCAAGAACATTCTTATAAAATGAAGATATTTTACTATCATTTAGAGAAGAGAATCAACACAATTTATCCAATAAATCCTAGAACTCAAAACTGAGTTTGCGTGCTGTAAATTTAAGCAGCCCACTGAAGGGAAATGAGGTCAGATTTTGAGGCAGTAACAAGAACTAAGTCATCAAATTTTATCCTAAAAATGTAGTTTTATTAAAACACAAGTGACTATCCTCACAGCTGAGAGACCCTTACCCTTTAATACCTGGCAGGGGCAGTGACACAGCCAGGATTCACAGCAGCTTTCTCTATGCAGGACAAAGCTAGGAGCCCTGGGAAAGGAAGAGCCTTCTGGACACTCTTGGACAGCTGGAGAGTCCCTATCCCACCAGGAACCCAGGTTGTGAGGCTCCCCTCCTCTGGGGGTCAGAGGACACTTGTATTTTGGGGGGAAGCACTGTCATTCTGGTGCCTGCCAGCTGCAGCCACCATCACACTGCACAGCTGGGCCACCACACCCCCTGTGCATCCCAAGCAGAAGCAGACTGGGGGTTTTCAGAAGTCACTTCTCTGTCACTTGATCTCCCTAAAGATTGTTTGCACACCAGTCCTTTACACAACCTTGACTTTTCCTGTACACTTGAGCCTTTTCTCTGTCTAGCAGCTGGAAAGGACCTGGGGTCAAATCTTGCTCTTCTCAGTGTGTATTGCTAGAACCTCAGCTGCCCCAACCAGGAAGGTCCAAAGGCCCCGAGTCAGCAGAACCCCCAAGTGGTGGGCAGATCTAGACAGGAGAGTCTGGCCATGAATTTGCCCCTTGGCTTTCTGCTACCCTATTTTTAACCTTATCAAAGCTAAAATTGAGAATTGGTTATTGGCTTGCTCTTAAGTCTCAGGCCAAGAAGAAACAACAACAAATAACTGGATTCCTATCCAGAAGCACTGTGGAAAATCCCTGGGAGGAGAAAGAAGAGGATGGGAATCCAAGGACAGACATGCAGAGTCAGCGGAGCACGTCAGCTCCTGCTGCCTGCTGCAGGGTATGGGGTGCAGGGTGGGAGAGGCTGCATCTAGGTAAAACGGGAGGAGGGGGGGAGCTGCAGACCCGCTCCATGCACCATCCACCAGGATCTTACCGGCGGCGGCGTGTCCCCTCTTCTGCGGCCCCAGTGTCCTGTCAAGCCCTGGGCAGCAACATCAAAGCCTCAGCTGGTCCTCGGTTCTCCATGTCAGAGGCCATGGTGGATCTGTACAGCAATCCCACAGGCCCAGGCTCCCCGGAGCTCTCCCAGCTCTGGGTGCAGGGAGAGCTGGAGCAAGGACAGCATTTGTGTGCCAGCACACAAGGGCAGGGGAGGAGGCGTCCAGAGGAGACAAAAGCCGAATGGCCAAACAGCGGGCGGGAGTGAGCAGAGCCTGGTAGGGAAGGCTGGCGCAGCCCCGGGGATGGGGACGGATGCACGGAGCTGCAGCAGCAGCTGACACTGGTGTGCGGCTCCTCTCCTAGCAGGCTCATTTCCATGAATGTAATCACACCGCCCCTCCTACTACCCTCTTCCTGGCCTCCTGGGGGAGGGGAGGCACTGCTAGCATTTGCTCATAGGCTGTGCTTGCCTTCTTCTTGCCCCTTAGAAGCAAAGCTTGATGGCTGCTCTCTCCAGAAAGAGGGTAACTCTTACTTATGATGCCTTCTCAAATAGGAGACTGGATCTGGGTGTCAAACATCTGTCACCCACGTGGCATAACCTCAGTCCATATGCCAGTCCCACATCAGACCAGCCTGCTCTCCCCTACACACCATCTGGGAGGGTCTTGAGAGGCAGCATTCTACAAGATCCACCCCTGGAGGATCTCCTCCCTCCACCTCCACGTGGGATGCTGCAGTCTTTTTATCTTCTGCTGTTCATGGATGCCGGCACCCATGAGTTCTTCACCAGAGATGGGCCGCAGTTGCTAAGTGCCCTGGGTAGCACGGCTAGGCATATTCATTCTGGAATGATTATATAAGATGGCTGGGAGCTGGAGAGATGGCTCAGCAGTTAAGAGCACTGGCTACTCTTTCAGAGGATCTGGGTTCAATTCCAAGCACCCACATGGCAGCTCACAACTGTCTGTAACTCCAGTTCTGGGGATATGACACCCTCACATAGATATACATGTGGGCAAAACACCAAAGCACATAAAATAAAAATAAAGAAATCATTTTTTAAAAAAAAGATGGCTGGTGACAAGAAACACAGCTACATCCTAAGCACAGGCAATGTCTCTGAGTCTTTAAGGAGTGCAAGTGTCACAAGACTACCTATTAGGCAAGACAAGTGGGACTCCAGGGCCCAGGACAAAAGTTCCATAGGTCCAGACCTAATGTTGAAGCGGCAACAAGGTGCTGACACACCAAGAAGCACTGCTGGAGACTATGAAGGGGGAGGTGGCTACTTAACAAGCAGTCAAATAAGCAAGGAGGAAAAAACAAAACCAGAAAATGCCTCACCACACTAGGCCAGAGTTCTTTAGTCTGAGCCCCGAGGCCATTTAGAACATATCACTCAGTGGTGGGGACTCATCTCTGTATGCTTCTGGGACGTGTTGAGACAACCAGAGGAGACAAAGGCTGAGAAGCCAAAAAGGGCAAAGAGTACTCATGGCCTCTTCCCACTAGATGCCACAGCCACCCTCTCTCAGCCAGTTGTGACTACCAAAATGTTTCCAGACATTGCTGAGAGTCCCTGGACAACTCTGGTTAAGAACCATGACCCCAGATATATAACAAAAGGGGATCCCCACCCCAGGCCTCATTTCCTTTTAGTCTCCTGCACTAGGGAACCACTAAGTTACCCCTCCCTCCACAGGCACACCCCCACCCTGTGATCTTCAATTTCAGGGTTCAACTTGACAGAGAATGTGGACAGAGAATGTTGACAGACATCCTCATCATCGTGGCAGTGTCTCCAGACTGGACTCAAACCCTGTGCTTTCCATTCCAACCCATGTCTTCTAAAAAACAGCCACAACAACATGACCAGTTAGTGCCAAAATGGTAGTACTTTTTTAAAAGAATCCTAAAATCACTTATGAAATGTCTGCCTTAAGCTGCAAAGGTCGACAAGTTTTCTTTTTTCTTTCGATTTTTCGAGACAGGGTTCCTCTGTGTAATAGTCCTAGTTGTCCTGGAACTCACTTTGTAGACCAGGCTGGCCTCAAACTTACAGAGATCTGCCTGTCTCTGCCTCCCAAGTGCTGGAATTACAGGCGTGAGCCACCACTGCCCGGTGCCTACAAGTTTTCAACAAAGTGTAGGCAGCATTTTCTAAGGAGAGGGAGAAAGGGTGTGAATCCAGATTGGAGTGGGGTAGGAAAGGAGTATGAGGAGGGGAAACCATAATCAGAATGTGTTATATGAGGAAAAAAATTGATTTTCATTAAATGAAAAACAAGATTATCGGAATGCATAGAAAAAAAAAGTGTGGGCATAGAATCCTGGGGGACACAGACAGCCATAGGCTCCTGTCTCTCTGCCTCTCAGGTCTGGAGATTTCCCCCCTCCCTGCTCTGCCAGGTCTGATGAGTCCGTTCTTCCTCTTGTTTGCAGGCTCATCCCCACACTTCGAAGGCCCACTTCTTCCAGAGAGACTCTGCTTATTTGTACCACCTCCTTGCTTAGCCTGTGGGTATCAGCCATCACCTGATAACATTCACACAAACCATGTCCCCCTCACATACTCTCCTTCAGGTGGTACCCTACACTGAACACATCTGCAGTTCTTCTCACAGTCCCAAGGGTTACAACCATCTTGTTGAGGTGATAATCTGACTGTCATACAGGTATGCACACACTCTGGGGACTGAAAGACCCCAGCAGATGAATCCTGACCTATCCCTTTCCCACGCACTCACCCATAATGTGCAAGGCTAAGGCTCTCCATGGCTCTCCCTTATGTGGCCACTTACAATACACATACTAAGTGGATCTTCTGCTAGCTTTACTCACAGCACATAAATAGCTCACCTTCAGCTGGAACCCATGCTAAATGAAACTGATAGCAAAAGCCTGTATGAACACAACTCTACACACAAACTATAAGTTACAGGGAGCCAGCAGACCAGAAGTCAGGGGGAAAGGCTGCAAACTGAGCCCCTCCCATACCTAAAGAAAAAATGCTAAAATAAATCAATAAACAACCAAATTTATGAAAGCATAGTAACAGAAAAAAAATTGGAGAAAAACCTGCTTGCAGAACAGGAATCCCGACAAAGAAAATGGAAGTTTTTAAGAAATTACTTTCTTAGACTAAGAATTCAACACACCAGCAGGGACCTATTAGTGACTGTGAAGATACAAAGTTGGTAAGACAGAGCTCCTCCATCAAACAGCTCACGTGTCACAATTTCTCTTACAAAAAGAAGAATCAGACAGCATATAATGCGCTACCCAAGTGCTACAGGCTGGACGTCAGGGAACAGTAGTACACTTTAGTCTAAATTGACTCTACACAAGAGTCAAGACT
>CABHPP010121678.1:49008-91765 GCA_902168425.1 Peromyscus attwateri | reverse complement strand
TGGATTCTCCTCCCTCTCTGACTCAATTCCCAGGAAATCACACAGATTCTGGTGGAACACCCTGCTGTCCTTCCTCCCATGGACTCCCTCAGTGTCCCCCATTCAACCCCATCCCCATTCTTAAGTGTCAGCTCCCAAAACCTAGAAACACATTCTACCCAGAACTCCCAGGGGCCACATGCAGCAGGATCACAGAAGCATCCCCTACCAGGCAACACACAGCCACCATAGTTTCCTAACAATTTGAGAAACCAACGGAAACCAACCAACAGAGCACCTTCCCAAAGACAGGGCCAGATATCAGCATCTAAAATAACAATAATCTAAAACCCAGATGCAGAGACGCCAGCATAAACATATAGTCAAAGACAGTCAAGACAGTAAGTATGTCTGTCTGTCTATCTTATCTCTCTATCTAATCTGTCTGTTTGTCTGTCTGTCTAGAAACCAGCAACCCTCTACAGTAGTCACTGAGAAATGGAACATAGCTGAAGCACAGAGCGATGACCTTAAAATAGCCTTTATGAATATGAAAGTTCCTTAAAGAGGAGACGAATAAATCCAATAATGAAATCTATGAAAACACAAATGCTGGAATGACATGAAGAAAACAGTTCAAGATATGAAAGCAGAAGCAGAAACAAGAAAGAAAACCCAAACTGAGGGAAAGCTGGAAATGAAAAATTTCAGGCCTTGTGTTCTTCTTGGATTCCTATGTGTGTGTAAATGTGTATGTGCGTGTGTGTGTGTGTGTGTGTGTGCATGTGTGTGTGCATGTGTGTGTAAATGTGTATGTGCATGTGTGTGTGTGTGTGTGCATGTGTGTATGCGCATGTGTGTGTGTCTGTATGTGTGTGTCTGTGTGTGTGTGTGTGTCTGTGTGTTCCTCATGCTTTTCCCAGGGTTGTTGTGTCCTATTCTGACTTGTTTGTTTTTTGTTTTGTTTTATTTTATTTTATTATTATTCCTTAGATGCCTGCTTATTTTCTAATGAGAGATGGATATGATGTGGATATAGATGGGAGGGGAGGAGGGGAGGATCTGGAAGGAGTTGGGCAGAGGAAACAGTTGTCAGACTATATTGTATTTAAAAAATCTGTTTCCAATAAAAGAAAAAAAAAAACAGGAATATAATCGTGAAACCCGCAAGGCAGTTCATGGGCGAAACCACTTGTTGCCAACCTGCGAGCCTGAATTCCATCTCTGAGACCCACAGAGTGGACGGGGATCAAATTCTCATGAGTTGTCATCTGACCTTCACACGCATGCCATGGCGTGTGTGCATACACACAAATAAGTAAAAAAATAGTAATGAAAAGATTTTGACATTAAACAGGTCGTTAAAATTATCATAACATTGTAAATATTTAAGCACAGTGACTTGCCTGTGATGCTGTCTGTCATTCCCAAGACACCCCTGTCCCAGTGCTCACTGTAAGCCAAAGTGTAAGGGAGGCAGGTGACTGTGGCCACTGCTTATGGGGGATCCGTGGGAACATAGCCGCCTCCTGACTGCAGACTGCCCCTATGCTCTTCCTGATGTTCCCAGTATAGGCTCCTGGGGAAATACTCGGAAAAAATAAAATAGCTATTTCTACAGCCTTCTATTTATTTTTATCTTAGACTCGTTAAAGAAAGACAAGTATTTGACACAAAGAAAACCAAACACCACCACGGCATATACGCCAGAGCTTTTGTTTCATGTCCCCCCTTCTTTTGTGACTTCTGCTTCTATGGCCAGATTGATCTTAATTTGTTTTAAGGGTCTTTTACCCTAGTCCTGGCAAGGACAAGGAGACACACTGAAGAACAGGTCACCCCTCGTTACTCAGTCTGGAAAATTCAGTGTGTCCAAGTTCAAAACCCAAGACCTTACAGAAACTTAGGGCTCTTCTAAACCAGCAAATAAGAAAGCACCAGGCCACAGGCAAAAGGATTGTCCCTTTACCTTTCTAAATAGTCCCCCTTTGTGTCTTATCACAAGTCAATTGCAGGGACTGTTTCTGAAGTTACTTTCTTCTGGCAGAAACTCTGCTTTCTTAACTAAATGGAAGTGAGAGCTTTTGTAACTAGAAATGGTCACCAAGAGCAGGGCAGTTAAAACTGATGTTCAGAGGCATCTTCTGCCTCTCCAGCGCAATTAGAAAATATTTAACCTTGATAATTCTAAAAGACTAAGGGAGTTTAATTGAAATGGGGAAAATGTTCTTTTGTTTAGGGATTTGTGCCTCTGTGGATTAATGAGCTCATCATTGGATGCACAAGACAGGAGGAAAGGATATATTTCTAAATTTGCTAATTTGTGTGCTACTGTGTGTATATAGAGTAGAATTATGAAGGAGTGTAAAATTTATGGATTTGTGAAGGTGGTCTTTAGAAGGTAAACTTCCAGTTGCCTGGTGTTCTATAACTGTTTCCTCCAAATTTGGAACAAACATTCCATCCTGCAGGGAAGCACCTTAAGGCAGGAAGGTAAACAACTCAAAATAGCTTCAGGAAGTTCCTGAAACTGATCAGATTCACTAAGCCCTTTGTCCCCAGATGGAAACAAGCCAAGCTGCTGAGAGTTACTCTCAGAAAAGCCAAGCTGCAAAGAAGACTATGAAACCACCCAGAATTGTTACCTAGAAGAAGCAGAAACCAGCAGAACAGCCTGGAAGAGGTTTAAACAAATGAGTCAGTGGGAAAGGACACTCTCCAACCTGTTGAGGGGCCTGCAGGCTGTGTAGTATACTCCAGTTTCCCAGCTTTTGTGAACTCTGTGTCCAGTAAGATTCCTTGATTCACCAAGTTGGACTTTGGTAGTATCCATACTTGAGTCTGTTGTGGACTCCTTATCTGGGGTGAATAGACGTTTGTGTCTGTATGTGTGTGTGTATAGCATCTCCCCAGGAAAATTTTGCCACACAACACCTGAATAGTGAGTGACATTGGTCAATTACTTGGAGAAACATATTGAAGTTTTGTTAAGGGATCACCTGTTACTGTTTTACCAAGCCATATCTCCAGAATGGAACTGGGAATGAATGTCTCTCTCCTACGTGTTTTATTGTAAACAAAGTTGAAATGGAAAAGAGAAGCAGATGGACACTGAAATTACTCAACAGGGAATGCTTTTGACTTCCAACATTCTTCCCAGTATCTCAACACATATCGATGTCCACTACAAGACATCAATGGACACAGGCAAAACTATCCAGAGCCCAGCAGAAGCTCAGAGACACATGGGTGTGGCTACTGAGGTTAGTGGTACATAGTGCTTCCTGTCATAAAAAAAGGAAGTGCAGAAGTGTGTGTGTGTGTGTGTGTGTGTGTGTGCACCTTCCTGCTTTGGAGGTTTCTCACTGTGTGTGTTAGTTTCAATATGTGTTTCTATGCAGGGAGAGAGTCAGAGGGAAGGTGGAATGAGGTAAGTCAGCCCTTCTTGGAGGTAGTTGTTGATGCTTCCAGGATGCCGGATATCACTCTCCATTCTCAAGGTCTGGGAATGATTGTCTTTAATTACCTGTTTGGTTTTGCTCCCATATTTCTGGACTACCACATCTGTTTTTAATTTTCTGTCAATTACTAAAGCAATATATATTCCATGAAGAAAATTTAGGAAATACAGAAGACAGGAAAATAAAATAAAATGGGCTCATAACTCTGTCATCCTGTAGTAACCACATTAACATTTTGCTGTGTTCTTTCAAGTGTTTGGTTTTACAAAACCAGGATGATGTTGTGCAGGATGCTTTATGCTCTCCTCTATTCTCCTATTGTTTCCCTGCATCTAGCCCTCCTCATCCCTTAGCATCTACTCAGCAGTGCTCTGTATTTCTCCATTCTCCCTCCACTACCTTACTCATTCTCTCTCAGTGGTCTCCCCAAGTCATTCTAGAGAGTCCATGTTCCTTCCACAAAATCACCGGTTTGCTTCTACATTCAAATCCCCTTTTGTGACCCCTTTAAATGACTAGTTAGTCTTCGATTACATGGCAAACATTCATAGAGAAAAACAAAATATTACCTACCGTGCTGACTCTTGTTATCCAAGCCTAATATTTCTCAGACAAAGTAAATATGTTCCTGCTTCTGTGTTTCCAGTGTTCCTTTGGCCCCAGAATATTTCTTGAGCTGTTTTATCTGATCCTTCAGTTCTGTGTCCTCAGAAGTCTTCACTAGACTTAACACAAGCACCTCATTGGCTTCACTGTGTTGTTCAGAACTGATTGGAACATTTACCTCTCTTCTATCTGTGAAGAGAAGAATCATACCTGAGACAGTCTTGTCCATAGCAAGTCTTCAGTAACCGCTAAATGAAAGAATAAATTAAAAGTGTGTTTTTGTTTCTTTTTCAGTTGACAAAGGGGACTCATTTACATTATCATATTGTGAGTGAGTGTGTGTGTGTGTGTGTGTGTGTGTGTGTGTGTGTGTGTGTGTTTTATGTAATTGTTTGGGTGGGAGCTCTACCTCAGCCCCTGACACCCTGACATCCTATACCCAAAGAGTCGGGAATGTTCTGGTGGAAGATCTACCTCAACTACCCTCCTCCACCTCTTTCCCCAAACCAGTCCCTTCAAAGCCTGCCAAACACAGCTCCTCCCCTAGAGAGGCTCAAAACCACTCCCATAGGGTATATAAGCTGCATCCAAGAAAACAGACACGTGGTTTTCTGGTCTCTCATTCCTGTCTCTTGTCTGGGGGGTGGGGGGTGCGGGGCAGAGAATCACCTGGGAATGCTTTATCCATTAAACCGGGGCTTTTTCTAATTTTGTCTGATTTGGATTGCTGCATCGGAGGAGAGGCTTATCGAGGTGTGGAAAAACTTATCAACAATGTACATGTGTAAGTAGAGGTGCACACACACAGAGGTCAGAAATCACCACCCTGCAGAGTAAGGGATGCTGCCATTGAACACTCTCTACAGAAGCGTGACCTGCTGGGGTCCTCAGCCATTTCCAGAAGGAAGGATGTGACAGTGGTGCTGTTCGCATATCAATGAGAGAAGTGAGAAGCTCAAGCTTCACTAAGCATCCGCTGCTTTCATTGTTCATGTACTGATCAGCACTGCAGCTCTACAGGTACTTGGAGAGTCTGATGTCTTCATACGCTTTGAAGACAGTTTACAGCTTAGAAGGCAAGAACCTTCTCCTGATGCAACTGGATATGTAACCACAACCCATTCTCTCCTCTCCTTGGCAACTAATGGACCTCCGGTGTGAGGCTATGAGATTTATGGAAAATACTTAGAAAACATAATATTCCCCAGAGCGGGGGAAATAATAAGTGCTTGCATGACTGGAATAGGAAAAGGTAAGGGAGGAAGACAAGTTTCACGTTACTTGACTCCTATATACACCTGCCCGACCTTACAGCAGCCGGAGTCATAACAAAGGGATAAAAACACAATAGGAACTATCGATGCATTTTTGATTGCACTACTGAGGGATTTCTATTTCATACAGCAAGAGCCAGACAGGAAATCTATTATTTATGGCAGATTATTTGTATGGGATAGAGTTCTTAGGACACTGGCTTTCTGTTTCATGAACTTATCTCCAAATGTAATTATCATATGTAAACATTCTACTTCCCACTGCTACTCAGAATGGCCTTCTGGAGAAATCCACTTTCCCATTACTAAAAGATACCTGTGCAACACAGTTGAACTTATTTATAGAAAACATCATTGTAAAATAATGACAGCATTCTTGTGAGAATAGGAGGGAACAGATGTAAGACCAGGAAACGAACTCCGAAGGCTCCGTCAGAGGCTGCAAACTGTATATATTTTTTCATTATCATCTCAGTTGTATTATCTTCATTTATTTTTTTGCTGGGCTATTGATATCTAATACGTTATGTGCTATCCTTATTGCACATAATGGAAAGTTGTCAAAGTGCAGTGAATTCAAAATTATAGAATACAATAAAAAAATTAAAGTCTATGAACCAAATGTTTGAAATCTAAAAGGTCAATAGGGGCTGTAGGCCTTTCAAGCTTGTGATGTACAAGTAGGGGATGTGAGGACGTCAAGAAGGATTTATTGAGATTGCCTTGGAAAATAAAATGGTATTCTAGGCATTCTGACCTTAAGGGCTCCAAATTTATAGCTTTCTTTAAGAAACAAACAAAAAAAAATACTGATTGCATAGACTAAAACCTACAAATGCACAGACCCCAGAAAGGAAAAAGTGTTTGCTGGTTTCTCCCATATCAGCTTCCTCATACCACCCTGCTATGTGGCTTTCAGCCAATTCCATGGCAAGCCATTTAAAAACAACCGACCGACTGGCCCCATATTGATTGGCAACATGCAATTTGGCTCCGTGAAGTCTGCAGAATGAATCAGGAGCTAATGCGGTTACCTGCCTGGCTTCAATGTATCTTTGTTTGCTTACCAGAGGCAAAACAATTCAATAGCAGGCCTTTTACAGTCTTGATTATAAAGGGCTGCTGCAGTTCAGTCCTCCATGCGCTGGCAAAACTCAGCCAACAGGTTTGGTGGTTTTATTTATTATTTATTTAATTTTATAAAGCTAGCCTCTAACGGCCCATTTATGATCGAGTACTGAATTTCAGAGTCTTATACTACTGGCCTCTTTTGTACCTCAGGGCACTCATCAGGCTTATCTAGTCATGTCCAAATGATAATTACCTGTCCAAGTGAACATGTGATACACTTGCTATTTTGTCTGTAAGAAAATTGATGGTGTTGGCTCATTCTAAAAGCAAATCTATTGGTTTAGCACAGAGACTGAACGTGGATAGTAATGTGGGTTCTATTTAAGGAACAATTAGCTTGTAAGAAATACTACGGGGAATAATATTCATCTTCCTGGTTTGAAACCAGCATCCTGAGTTTACGTGGAATAGGAGTTTCATTCATGCTTATTATAATATAGGTTGTTACAGTTGAAAAATAGGGCTTTACAAATTGTCATTGGACATTTTGTTTTTTCTACTGGTGTATTTTGTAAATTATTGATATCCCCTCTATTAAATTTCAAGTAAGATTGACTCTCTTTTGGAGGTCATAACAGAGGGGAACGTTAGGTTTTTATTTCAGGAGAGCTTTGGAAGCAATTGAGATCTTCTGATACCATCTTATTTACTCATGTTGATAACTTTCCCCTTCACTAGTCTTTAAAGAGATAATTTCTGAGTCAGTAAAAAGCCAATAGTCTAATTTGTACTAGTATTTGGGAACGTTTATTGCAGCGCAACAAAAAAACTGAAGCAGAAGTCAGAAGACATAAAACGCAGGGGCATTCCGCAGCTCTGCTGCTTCTGGCTGCAAGCGTTTCCTTTCCCAGGCTCCGGCCTGCTTTCCTTCCTTTAAAGCCAGTGCCCTGGCCTTCTGCCGCGCTCTTTCTCCTTTTCACACCAGCAGCGTGTACATTTTAATACTGCTGCTACCTAGATTCTCTGTCTCTGAAATGCCTTTTCATAAAGTAAGTGGGGAGGACAAGGAAGGTCGGGAGAGGTGTGATGACCTTCCTTTCCTCCCCCTTCCCTTCCTCCCACCCTCCCTGGAAAAGACAGATCCAGACACTTGAGATCGATGCGCGGCCCTCACACGGTGTGATTCTGACTTTTCAGCTTGGGTTGACTTGCTTTCCGATACTGTCATAGACATCATAGCCAAAAGCAACTTGGGGGAAGGAAAGGGTTCTTTCATCTTCTGGTTACGTCCGTCATGAAGGGAAGTCAGAGTAGGAACTCAAGGCAGGAAGCTGGGTTCAGGAACTGAAGCAGAGGCCACAGAGGAATGCTGCTTACTGGTTTGTTCCTCCTGGCTTGTTTAACTACCTTTCTTATGGAATCCAGTACCTCCTGCTCAGAGGTGGCGTGACTCCCAGTGGGATGGACCCTCTCATGTCCACCATTAATCAGGAAAATCCCCAACGACTCACCTACCTCTAGGCCAATCGGATGGAGATATTTTCTTAGTCGAGGTTCCTTCTTCCCAGATAACTCTAACTTCTGTTAAGTTGACAAAAAAATGAATGAACACACAACTCTAATTAGAAAAGAACTTCAAGTAACACCCTTGTATAATATATGTGCACAATAGTTAAATGTTCTTTTGTTTTTTTTTTTTTTGCAAGCTTTATTTTTCAGAACACAAACAGAATATCACACAACAACTGTGAAAAAAAAAAACAAATCCTTGGGCTATATAAGCATATGTGGTGCTGCTCAGTCATATATATAATAGTTCCACATTTTTTTTTCTCTTTTAGGAATCAACATACAGTTTTCTACATTGGGTAAAACAATTTACATTCCTACCAATGAGATCATGTTGTTGCTTCTATTCAGTTTCCTTGCTAGGTAACACAGGTACCCTGATAATCCATTGTGATTTTGATTTGCATTTCCCTGACAACACTTGACACTGAACACTTATTCATAAACTTGGCCACCATTTCTGGCCACCTTGTCATTTTGACAAGGCAGCTACTCAGTTCTTTTATGCATTAATTTATTTATTTTTTTTTAATTCTATGACATAGCCTTTATTTAACTTGTTCTTCCATTACCTAATGTGTTCCCAGATAAACATACTATTGCTCCTTTACACTCTCCAGTGTCTGCTCATATCTCACCTTCTCACAAAGGTCATCTGTAGCCTTTTCATACAGCCAGCAATGGTTATTTCACATTATATTCTACCTCTCTACCTACAGCATCTAAAACAGTACCTGGAAACATCTACTCAATAAACATACAAAGCAACAAAACATACTGTACTATTTTCCTGTGAGTAATTCTTCAGTCACCTTTACTTACATATACTATATACGTATATATGAAACTGGTTTATCATCGCACTAAGTGTTTCTTCCCAATCGGGCCTCTCTCGGGGGTGAACATTTCTATGTAGCTCTGGAACAAAATCATCCTCTTCAGACTGTATTGAGGACTTCATCTTCCTTCTTTAGGTTGGATTTATATATGTTCTTTTATATATAACAATAATTATAACATACATGAATAACATGTAGCCAAGGATGACTTTAGACTTCTGACTTCTGATCTTTCTGTGTCCACCTCCTGAGAACTGGCGTATATGGTCCTGGGGGTTGAAGCCAGGACTTCACACATACTAGGTTAACACTATAATGTGGACTACATCCCTGGTCCTGTATACTTCTTAATTTTAATCTATTCCAATTTAAAATTAAATTAGAATTTCCTCTCAGCTCCAGATTGGGGAGGGCAGATGTTGAGTTTTATCCAAATGTGTATTTTATATCTATTGAAATGCTCACATAACTTTTTTTCTAATATATCAATGAGGTGAATTGTTTTGACCTTTGCCTATGAAGCCCTTTCTGATTTTTCTTTTAAATCTTAACATCATTAATTTTTCCTTCAAAATGTTTTTGAGCTGTCATGGGTTCATCTGGCTTGAAAGTCTTTTCTTAAGGAAACATTTAAATTTGATCATGTATGGTGTATTTATTTTTATTCAGCTTTTACTCTTATTATTTACTTTATTCGATTTCTGTTGTGTTAACTTGCTCTTTTTCAATAGATGCTTAGGTTAATGAAATCTTTCATTAATGTTCATGCTTTCTTATTTTTTTGATGGAATTGCTAAGGCCATAAAATTTTCTCAAACCATGGCTTTTGATGCTGTTCAGTGTTTGGGAATTCTCATTGCCATTGCCATTTTGATACATTATTTGACCCACATATTTCAGAATTACAGTTATCCTTTGGTTGCTGATATTTACTTTGGCATCATACTCAAGGGAGATACTCGATCTTAAATCCTTCTCAAGTTGTACAGCTTTTCTACTGTTCCCTGTAGTGGAGTTTTCCTCTTCCACTTCTTGCTCTTCTTCTCCTCATTATCTGCTTTATTTATTATATTTCCTCATTATCAGTTTGATGGCTCATTTTGTGAGATACTTACTTAAAATTTTGATACATTCTGATTTAGCATTTTAAATTAATTGTTTTATGTCATGTTTCAGAATATGACTCCTGATCTTGATGTAAGAGAGAATTCTTCGATATTTTACTTTTTGAAGTTTCTATGGTGGTGAAAGAGCATGCTAACTGAATAAGATGCTGGACAGCATGAGCAAACCAGTTTAGGTGTGATGGTGTGCACCATCAACTTACCTAGAACCCGTCTCTTGAACCTCCCACCTTTCTTTATTTGCGAAAGTTGATTAAAGATAAGAACCACAGCCAGCCGGACCCTGATAGGAACCTTGCGCAGTGTGTCACAGCCACATTAATCTGATTCTCAAAATAATACTATGAGGAGGTGTCTTTGCTTCCCCAGTTCACAAATGAAGAAAGTGTCATGGCCAAAGTAGGAAGTTGAGTCAGCACCAGAACCAACATTGGGATTCACATTCTCAGGGTGGGTCACAGCTCCCTGAGCTCGGGGCTCTCCTCTCCTTACTTTGTGCTTTCTTTGTTTGCCTGTTTTCTGGGTTTAATGTCTTTGTTCTGACTCAGATTCTGGCTCTTTTCATGGGCCCTTTCAAGGGACAGCTCAGTTTTCATGATCTACCTAGATCTGACTTAGCACAAACCTCTTATTTAATATGCTTTACTTCCAGTATGTAGCTGCTCTTGGGGCTTTCACTCCACCTAAGGCTTGAGGCTCAGTCTGTTGCTTGTCTATAAAAGGGTGGTAAGTGAGAAGTGTTCAGGTTCCTCCATAAAAACTGTGTAGCCTATCCCAGGCCCCCTAAATGCCACTCACACTCATCTGTAGTTTTTACTTTGTTTTCTTTCATTTTTTGGTCTACACTTCCTCTTCCTTCCTTTCTTTCTTCCTTCCATCTTTCCTTTCTTTTCCTTCCTTCTTTCTTTCTTTCTTCCTTCCTTCCTTCCTCCCTCCCTCCCTTCCTTCCTTCCTTCCTTCCTTCCTCCCTCTCTTTCTCTTCTTTTTGTCAGATATGCCAAAACATTGAAATGGTAAGTTCCAAGCACTAAAGAATATGGAAATGAAGTGAAAAAAGTGCATGTCTTGCCCTGTGGAGCTCAGATCCCAGTGGAGAGAAAAGGATCACAAATGTACTGGTGTGCAATGGCATTACAGAAAGCGTTTCAGACCCACTGCAGATGCTATGCTTGGAGAGACAACATCAGAGCTGGGCTTCTGAGTGCACTCCAGACCAGTGAGAAGATGTTCAAGAGACACTTAACTTAGACTGCTGGTGTCTGCAGTTTGCTTCAAAACTGAGCGGTATCAGTCTGAGGTGAGGAGAACTTGGTGACCCTAGACCATGACACATGGTCTAAAAGGGCCATTGGAAAGAGTGTATTTGTGCTTTTCAGGCCTTGCATGTGGACCTCTACTTTCTTCACTCCCTCTCTCCTTTTATTTTTCACACTTCTCAGAGTGGTTTGGTAACCACAGAACTGGTGACAATTTATCAGTCACTCAAGGGTAGGGTAGGGCAGTTCAGGGCAGGAGTCCACAGTCAAGGCTGAAGCCGAGAAGCTCTTGCATGATGTGCATGTTTGCTTGACTCCTCACAGTTACATATGTACATAGATCCAAAGGAAGAAATGTGTTCTTGGATGTGCTTTGTAAAGGGCAGCACAAGTGCCCTCCACTAATGAAGCATAAGTTTCCATTAACATGAATTCATTACGTTCCTGACATCCAAGACATCTTCCAGGTGAAGAGGTTTGTTCTGGCTTACAATTCCATGAGGATACTGTCCATAATGAGAGGGAAGGCAAACTGACAAGAAAACAACTGGTCACACTGCTTTAGTAGCCAGGAACAGAGAGAGAAAAGGATGTGGGGTTAAGCTATAAAACCACAAGGTCTGCAACCAGTAACCTACTGAAAATGGAATATTGGGGTGTCTGAAAATGACAGTCTTTCTCAGGAATCCGGAAACTCAAAGGCCACCAAAGCTGCCCAGAACCAGCTAGTGACTTTCAGTTTCTTGTCTTGTGAACTCAAAGAATGAAATTCACAGACCACAGAGGATAGGTTTTAGAGAGAAGTTTATTATAGACTCATATGTAGGAAGGTGGGATCTTAGGGGGAAAATAGAAAGTAAAGATATAAAGATATAAAAAATGGACATATAGATGGATAGGTAGATGATAGATAGATAGATAGATAGATAGATAGATAGATAGATAGATAGATAGACAGACAGACAGATAGGTGAAGCACATAAGGTACACAGAGTCATGTAGCTGCTATTCTGAGACCCTTTTAAGGTAATTATGCCAGAAATTGGGTTATGTGGAGGGGTCAGGTGTTCAGTCAAGTTGGTACACCTAGGTATTCAGACCCCTCCTCTGCATTTCAGTCATGTAGGCATGTGTAATATTAACACAGAGTTGCTCATTTAGGAGATATCAAAGAGATGGGAAGCAGAGCTGTCTTCTGACATTTCTGGCCTCCAGCAAGGACATTCTCAGAACTGCTGCTCTAGTGTCCTTGTCCTACATAGCCAGTTTACATCTCCTGTTCAAATAGGTTATTTTTCCAGTGAGTCTCCATGAAGGTTCCACAGCTTTCACAAGCAATGCATCAACTGGGGACTAAGTGTTCAAATGGATGAGCCTGTGGGGAGCATTTCACATTCTAACACCAAATCATCCATTCTTTTCTTCTCAACTTTATGTTTTAATTTGTTAAATTTAGTTTTATACTTGTACATGTACACATTAGTGGAGTGTTGTTGTAGAATATTATTTTAAGGTATGTTACTTTTGCTTATGTTGCATTTGTTTAACTCTGTGAAGCTGTGTTACTGTGCCTGTATAAAACACCTGATGGTCTAATAAAGAACTTAACAGCCAATAGTGAGGCAAGAGAAAGGATAGGTGGGGCTTGCAGGCAGAGATAATATATAGAAGGAGAAATCTGGGAGAGAAAAAAGGAGGAGTACTCCAGGGGCCAGCCACACAGCAAGCCATGGAGTAAGAAAAAAAGAATTGTGTACGGAAGTAAGAAAAGGAAAAAGCCCAGAGGCAAAAGGTAGACAGGATAATTTAAAGTTAATGGAAGCTGGCTAGCAACAAGCCAAGCTAAGGCTGGACATTTATAAGTAAGAATAAGTCTCTTTGTGATTTATTTGGGAGCTGGTTGGCAGGCCCCTCAAAAGAGCCAAAAAACAACCAACAACAGAGTATCATACTATTTTTTAAAAGATTGTTTTTTATTATTTTAAATAATATGTATGTATGTGTCTGTAGGGAATGGCGTGTACATGAGAGCAGGTGACCACAGAGTCCAGAAATGTCAAATCCCCTGGAGCTGGAGTTATTGGTGGTTCTGAGCAGTCAGATGTGGATGCTTGGAACTGAGCGCTGGTCCTCTATAAGAGCAGTACACATTCTTAACCACTGAGCTATCACTCCAGCCCTCATGTACATTTCAATACACGTGTAAGTCATGTGCTAATTATATCAGGCTAAGTATAGGTATCATCTTAAATAATTTCTTTTTGGTGAAAGCATTTCCCTAGTTTTCTGAAATGCACAAAATACTTTATAGATGTAGCCATGATAGATAGCAGTACTATACAATAGACACCAGAACTTCTGGTTCCCACTTAACTGTCACTTAGTACCCAGTGACCAAGCTTCCTCTTTTCCTTCCTCTCCACTCCCTCCAATGTCCACTAATGACAACTCTCCTCCCAGATTATATAAGATCAATTTGTTTAGATTCCATGAAAGAAGTCAATAGGTGCTTATCTTTTTGCACATGGAATATTTCACTTAATAATAATCATCTCAAACACAATGATAGCACCTTATAAGATAGCGGGTTTTTCTTTTTTATTCTTCAGTATTATTATACACGCACCATATTTTCTTTATGCATTCATCAGTAGATGGGTATTAACTTATCTTGACTTCTTTGCTATTGTGAATAGTGTTCTACATCTGACTGATTGGGATTACTGAATTGTTTGAAGTATTTTTAATTTTTTAGAGGAACATTCTTAAAATTTCCCATAATATTAGCTTTATTCTCACATCTCATATCTCATCTCATAATAGCTTCCCTTTTCTCATATCTTTACCAAAGCATCTCATCATTTGTCTTTTGGATGGCAGTTCTTTCAAGAGTGAGGTGATATCACTATAGCTGTGAACTGCTTTTTACAGATCTTTGATCATGTTGAACATTTTCTTCATTTATCTGGTGACATTAATAGGTC
Organism: Peromyscus attwateri; assembly: GCA_902168425.1. NCBI lineage: Eukaryota > Metazoa > Chordata > Mammalia > Rodentia > Cricetidae > Peromyscus > Peromyscus attwateri. Next base: position 77,602 of record CABHPP010121678.1, on the reverse strand, counting down.
TTCTTTTGGGTAATTCTATCAATCCTTCACTTTAAATTGGGTTATGCTCTTTTATTAAGTTTTTGAGGTTCCCCACATATTCTGGATAGTAACTCCTTTTCAGATGCATAGTTAATAGTATTTTCTCTGGTCTGGTAAATGGTCTCTTCATTTTGTTCTCCCTTTGTGAAGAAGAATCTTTTTAGTTTGTTTTACCCATAGAAATACATAGAGAAATGTGCTTACATCATCCATGCTCTTTACAAGTGAAGAGAATAAATGCACACACTTCAGTGTTGTGAAACTGCACAGATCCCTCATGACACCCTCATCTCTTGACAGGCAGAAGGTCAGACTCATTGCCTTAGATTAATTCATGACTGGCTATTGGCTCCCTCTCTTCACATATTTATCACCTGTTGTCACGTTCCTTCTGTTGCATTGACTCCCTGTGTGGGTTGTACTCTGCCCTGTAGACGACTAGTCCAGATGCCACACGATTGAGTCTTCTCGCCTTGTGGTGGAGAGCATGTAAATGGATGACAATGGAGTATACAGGTCACCCTTCTGCTTGATTAGCAAATTTCTTCAAATAAATGACTATTCTTCTAAAAAATGCCATTCTTTACTCTCAGTTTTGTTTATATTCATTTATTATTTTATATGCATAGGTGTTTTGCTGAATGTGTATCTGTTCACAATGTGTATGCAGTGCCCTCAGAGGCCAGAAAAGGATTTCCTAGTACTGGCATTGCAGATGGTTTTGAGCCCCTCTTTGGGTGCTGGGAATCGAACACAGGCCCTATGGAAGAGCAGTTGGTGCTCTTAATTCCTGAGGCATCTCTTCAGTCCCCTTTGCTTACTAATTTGATTTACAAAAAAGTCATGCACAGAGTATTTCAGGGCTAACAGGGAGTTTACAAATTATATCACTCAGACCCTTGTTTAATATAGGCATAAGGTTGTTTGCCCAAGCAAATTAAACAAACAAGGCACCCAATTAAATTCAAGTTTCAAATAAGCATATGCCCCAGACATTTGAAAACACATGGCATACTCCATTTTATCTGGTGACCCTAGGTGACCTTTCTGAAGAATTTCCAGCAAATAAGTAACCAGCTTCTGCTTTTCTGAATAGAAAGAAATATTTCTTTAGACAGAGTCTGGAGCTCTTTGAAAATGGAGAATACATGTATGTTGACACTGAAAGAGACTAAGATAAAATTTTAGTTTTTACTTGTTTTGTTTAGAATGTCCATGTTCTTTTTAGTTCATTTTAATTTGTTTTAAATAATTACCATTATTAGGATTCATCCACTTTTGAAATTTATGTGTATATATGAGTGCCTTTGTGAATTCGTGTGTTCCATGTGTGTACAGGCGCCTGCAGAGGCTGGAAGATGCTGTCAGATCCCAAAGAGCAGCAAAGGAACTATAGAAGGTGAATTTCACATGATGAAGATTCAGGCCTATAGTATCACCAGTATGCAAGATACACTACACAATGTCAGATAAATTGAGGAAAGAACACAAACTACATATAGCCAAGCTAGAGAGCATGTGTTGCTGGACTTCTGATCAGAGGAACTATTCACTGATCATAAAACATCATCTGAGATTCCTAGTAGGGTTAGCATTCTAGGACATAGACAGACAAGATCTCTAAGGAATCATTGGCAATGAGCTCCTCCTATGATATAGCTCTGTGTAGTTGAGGCTGTACTTAAACACTGGATCCTTTTGCCTCAGCCTCCAAAGTGTCAGGATTATAGACCTGCTTTACCACAACTAGCAATATGTGTTAATTTTTTTTGTTCAAGAAGGGCCACAAATGCACTTGTCAGGTGATATATAGAGATGTTGAAAGGCTTTCTCAACCCACCATGAGTATGTATGGTCCTTTGAAATGTGAGTTGGGAGAGGGGAAACCAAGTCTTCTATACACCAAAATCGTTGACTTGCTGCTGTTGATTCTCAGTGGCAGATTTGAATACTAACAAAAAATTGTCAGTCTGTGGATACATGTTAAGATCATATGACTACAGTTTTAAAAGGTTCTTAGATATGGACATAGTTACTATATGTGAGAAAAACTTCCTGGAGTTCTACAAGTATAAAGAAACATGATTAAAGATTGAAGATGATAAATATACCATGTTTCTAGAACAAGAGTAATTAGCCAAACTTCAAAGCATGCCAAGTGGAGATAGAGGCACAGTCTCGCTCACAGTCCTGTGACTGAGTTGAAGAAAGTCCAACATTTTAGGAAGACTTGATGCTTGCCTATGGCTCTGCTTCATTGTCTCAGGATTCTCAACAGTATACAAGGAGTCCTGCATGGTTTTTGATGCTGGGTCCTGTCGGTTATGTGGCTGCCTCTGAATGGACTTGGGTTCAAGTGGAGAGTTCTGACCATTCAGTGGTGAGTCTTACATGCACTTTCCTTCAAGTCAGGACCTTTGCTCATTCCTTTGTGATACAGCAGCCGGACTGAGTAGCTGCAGTAGATAACCTATGATCCTCCAAAGCTAAAACACTTATTGCCTGGCCACTAGCAGGACAAGTTTTATGGTTCCCATCTTATAGTTGTGCCCCATCATCGACCATGTACAGTCACTCTGCTTGTTTTCCTGATGACGCCTTGGTAGGTAGCATTCTACTGTTTGCAGGTTAAGCTCCGAGCTGTCAAACATGGCATGTCAGATTGTTGGTAGAGCAAAACTCTTTGTCCAAGGTGGGCCCTTGGGTCCGTAGCATCTTTTACTGTAGTTTTCCTGTATTTTAAAAGAAACCAGGGCACTGAGATTGGTGGAGAACATGATTTAAACAGTCCGCATGGTGTCTGCCGTTTCCGGTCAGCTGGTAGTCACTGTCCCCTGCCTCATAGCACATGCTCCAGTGTTTCCCAATACAGAAAAACCCTCTGAGCTCTGGCTAGAGTCATTAATATTTTGATTCTTTTTTTCTATGCGTCTCAAATGGTCTAGAAAGGTTAACTGAAATGCCTGCCTACTCTTCTGAACCACTCACTCTTAATCATGAAGGTCTAGTTTTCCCACCTTATGGGAAAGGTGTCCTTTCAATGGAAAACCCACATTGGCTATAGTCTAATCCAGTACTGGACCTTCATTCCCGCAGCTACAGCATTTGAAATTGTTTTCTTGAAAATGCTTCTTCTTTTACATTCTGCGACCCTGTCATTTCCTGGTGTCCTCCCACCTCTGTGCTACTTCTCAGTTTTCATATCTGGTTCCTCTTCCATCTCTTTCCTATTGAGTGCATGTGAGTGTCCTTTCTGTCTTTATTTTCTCTGCTTCTAAATTCTACATTTGAGTCAACCTGTCCTCTTGTATAGCTTCAATTATCAAAGAAGTTTTTGGTTGTCTGACTCAAATACCTCTATGATTGGATGGTTAAATCTAATTTTACCCTATCAAATACTCTTTATTTATTTATTTATTTTTTTGAGACAAGGTTTCTCTGTGTAGCCTTAGCTGTCCTGGAACTCACTATGTAAACCAAGCTGGGTTCAAACCCAGAGATCCACCTGTCTCTGTCTCCCAAGCACTGGGGTTAAAGACATGCACCACCACTGCCCAGCTTTCAATACTTTTTTTAAGACAACATATTAACTAACCTTTACTGATATGCAATCTACAAAATCTTTTCAACAATTCTATGAAATTGGATAAGAAAGGATGCCAGTGTTCCATACTTCCTATTATGTTTTTGGCGAGTGGTCTCTGCTCCCAAAACACCATCTGTACAGTTTGGATACTGCAGTTCAGGCTGCAATGATAAGAAGTGTAGTGAACCCTTAAGAACTGAGGGTTGAAATGCATATGAAAATGCATAGGTCATTGGGTGCTGGCCCTCACAAGAATATTGGGATTTTGATCCATCACTTCTTGTCTCCCTGTCTTCCTCCCTGTCAACATTGTGGCTCGTGATGTAGTAAACACTCACTCCCAAATGTGCTTTTGCCTTTTCCATCCTCCACTGTACTCAGAGGATACACCAGGGAGCCACCTGGTCTTGGATTTGAACTTTCAAATTGTGAGTAGCACAAACTTTTTCTCTCTCTCTAAGTTAATTGCCTCATATAATTTTATATAGTAACATGAAGCTGATTAATACACTCAAAGCTTAAAATGACAGCAGTTGATAATAAATATACTGTGGTCCTCTGTTTCTTCATGCATTGCTTTGGGAATCATGGCTACTTGAATCCCTTTTCAGGAACTTCTGAACTTTCACCATTAAAGTGGTGGCTATAAATAACATTGCTCTAACCACAACCTGTATTCCCATAGAACCCTGGCTGAGAACAGAATTTTATAGAGGTAAAAATGCCATGTAAGAAGTTGTACATATTAAAGTGTATAATTCAATAAATTCTGTCATATGTAAATATCTGTGAAGCCATTATCACCTCCAGTGTAACATGTTTGTCCACCATCTCCAAAGTTTCTCCCACCTTTCACTCCCTTATGAATGATGCCATCTCATTCCACCCAATGGTTATCACTGATCTCTTTCCCATTACTGAAGACTATAATCTTCCTGAGTTTTATATTAATGGAATCCTAACTATGTTTCCATTTCTCAGTTATTCATTCATTCATTCATTCATTCATTCATTCATTCATATTTTATGTGTTTTGCCTGCATGTATTTATGTGCACTATGGTCTTAGGGAGGCTAGAAGAGAGTGTCAGATGCCAGAGAACTGAAGTTACAGATGGTTGAGAGCTCTCATGTCAGTGCTAGAAATCAAACCCAGATCCTCTGCAAAAGTAGCAAGTGCCTTTAACTGCAGAGACATCTAACCAGTTCCTACTTGTCAGTTCTCATTAGTCAGCCTAGTTATTCTGAGATCCACTCATGTTGCATTTAGTCACTTATGTTTATTTTTCCCAAGTAGTATTTCATGATGATGTGGACTAAACATGTCCATTTATCTGGACGAATGATGGATGTCTGGGTTGTTTTCATTTGGTGTTACTATAAATAACCTTGCTATGGAGACTTGTTTTGCATTATCTTGAGTAACCCAGAGCTGATTTATTAGCACATTTATATTTTGAAAAGGTTCCAGGCAATTTTGCAAAGTAGCTGCACTTTCTTACCTTTCCATCCTTAGTATATGGGAATCCCAGAGACTCTCCATTCTTACTAATACCAGGTATGGTCAGTATTTTTAATTTCAGGTATTATAACGGGAAGATACTCTTATCCTGTCTTCCTAATGTGCATTTCCAAGGGATAAATTAAATTGAACCTGTGCTAATGTGTTTCTCTGCAATCCACAAACATTTTTCCAATAGTCCCTTCGCATATATTTCATATTTTAAAACTGAAACTCTTATTCCTAGACTTTAACTATCTTCATGTTACCAAGCACAACCACAGCTGTATCTCATTCGAAATGCTTCCTTCTAGTGTAACTTCAGGATCCTAACAGTGGCTTTTGGACACAGAAAGGTTAAGCAGCAATAAAATAAAATTGGTATTTAATTTGCACAATTCTTTGAAAATTCTGGATATATTAATATTTTTATAAATAGCTACAATTTTTTTCTCAGACCTGTTTTTATTCCTGTTTCATGAGGGGTTTTTTTGTTGTTATTTTGATTTGGCTTTTGTTTATTTGTTTGTTGTTATTACTGTCTAGGTTTGTTACATCTGTTTTTGTTTCATGAGACAAGGTCTCATGCTGTAGTCCTGGCTGGCCTTGATCTTGCTCTGTAGACTACATTTACCTTGAATTCACAGCAATTTGCCTGTCTCTGCCTCCTGAGTGCTGGCATTAAAGTTGTGCACCACCACCACATCCAAAAGTATGCTAATTTTTCATTTTTTCCTCTTATTTTCTGATTTCTCATGTTATTTCTATTTTAACACATTGTTTAAAAGCATATTATTTAATTTCAACAAAACTTTCAAATTTTCAATTTTCCTTTTGTGATTAGAAACCTCATCTTGTGATTGGAGAAAATACCTTTAAATGGTATCCTTTTAATACATTTGTTGTTGTTATTGGTGAGTTTTTTTTTTTTTTTTTTTTTTTTGAGGAAGGGTGTCTCTGTGTAACCATGGATTTCCCGGAATTCACTCTGTTGACCAGGCTGGCCTGGAACTCAGTGATCTGCCTGCCCCTGCCCACAGACTACTGGGATTAAAGGTGTGTGCCACCACTGCCCTAATTTATTAAAGTCATTGACACATAGTAGTTGTACAGATGAATGGAAGTCATCCTGACTTTCCATGCACACATGCCACATGTCCATCTACTCTCTTTATATTCGCTTCCCTTTCTTCCTCTCCTAGCTCTGAGTCTTCCTCCCATTGCTCTTCTGAGAATCCAGCTCCTTTCAGGTCATCTTTGAAATACATCCCATGTGCCCTTAGAAAGAATGTTTATTGTTGGTTGAATATTGAGTGCACGTGTTTGGTTTTATAGGTTTCTTGTGGTCCTTCTGGCCTATATTTCCTTGCCTAACTTTTGCCTGGATGTTCCGAGCATTAATTTGAATGGGAGAGTGAAACCTCCAGTGAATATTTTGCCCTATATTCCTTCCTTTAATTGTCAATTTTTGCATCATTTATTTTGATATTCAATTTTCAGGAACATGTATAATATTTATAATTTTATACTTTCTTATTGTCTTGGCTTAAAATAATGTATTATATCTTTAATGTTGCTCATACGTTTTTTAAACTTACACTCTGTCTTACATTAGTAAAACGACCCAACTTCTATTTTGGTGACTATGTACCTGAAATACCCTTTTTCCACCCTCTCATTTTCAAAATATTTATAGTTCAGAATCTAAAGTGAGCCTCTTTTATACATTGTACACTAGATGTCTTTTGATTACAGAGTTTGATTGATCTAGTTAAGCTTTGAATTACTGGCAAAAGGGTCTTCTATTGTTTTGATTTGTTTTTGTTTTCTTTATGTTTTAAAACTGTTCTGTCTCTCTCTTTTTTTTTTGCGTTACTAAGTTCCTTTTTTTAAAAGTAAAATCTTTAAACCTAATTTTCATTTCCTCTGTGTGTACTCTCTTCTAATTACCATGAGAATTTCAGTTAATATTCTAGAGTCTCAGAGCTGGAATTTTATGTTATACCACCTTGAGTTTAATAATATACTTCCATTCTTCCCCATTAACAGTGCCACCTCTACCCTTTCAAGTTCTTGATGTGACAAAAATTGCCTTGTTATAAATTATGTACCTTAAAGTTTTAATTCATTAGTCTCTTCAGCCATATATTAAAGAAAATATGAAATTATAAACCAAACTTAAATAATAGGTTTTGGGCTAATAGTTGTTTTCCTTTAAATGTATTACTCTTTTAAATCAACTGGAAAACAAAAAGTGACTTCACACACAATTCTGTCTTATAATTCCCCTTGCCTTTACTTCTATTGGGATCTTAGTTTGCTTTATCCCTTTGGGTTATCATCTGGTGCTCTTTCATTTCAAGCCGAAGGATTCACTTGCACATTTCTGGCAGGTTGAATTTCAGTTTTTTTTTTTTTTTTTTAATTCAGGAACATCATACTTTCTTGCTCACTTTTGAAAGACAGTTCTGCTGGCTATAAAACATTTACCTGACAATTATTTTTTCTATTCCTACTGCTTCCTGGTTTCTGAAGTTTCTGTAAGAAATCTGTTGCTAATATTGAGAATTCCATGTGTGTGGCAATTACTTCTGTCTTGCTGATTTCATATTATCCTTGTACTGAATTTTAGATATTGACTATACTGCATTTCATGTTTCTATTTTAGGTCACCCTACTTAAGTCCATTGAGTTTTAAGGATGTTTACTTTAGTATCTTTCATTATTTTTGGTAATGTGAGCCCTTATTTCTTCAAATATCTTTTTGTCCACATTATTTCTTGTCATATTGACACTTGCATGATATTTATAGAGAATTACATTATGGTGTTTCATGGGTCCTTGAGGATCTATTTGTTTTTGTTTTTTAAACAAATATTTTTTCTTTTTGTCTTTTAGATTTGATTGTTTCTGTTTTCCTCTTTCCAAGTTTTCTAGTGTTTTGTAAAATCTGATCAGTGGCAGGTTTTCATTAAATCCCTTTAGTGACCTTTACTTTCAGTTATTGTGGTAGTATTTTATTTATAGCCTTTCATTCTCATTGCATCTTTGTTTTGTTTTTTGTTGATGTTGTCATTTTGTTCGTGAATAGTTTCTTGACTTTTAAATTTTGTTGCTCTGTTGAAAGAACTCCTAGCTTCACTGACTTTCTGTTTCTTCTCTTTTCTCCCTGTGTAGTGATTTCTGTTTTGACATTAATTTATTTGTGTATGTGGGTTTGATTTGCTTCTCTTTCTCACGTTTTTTATGTTGAAGTTATTAGCTTGAGACTGTTTTCTTCAATGCAGGTATTTAATGCTACAACCTCCGAGAGTCCACAGAGAAAAGGAATCCACAAGACTTCCATAGGTTGTTGGTTTTTTGTTTGTTTTTTTTTTTTCTCATTTAGTGGCTTCATAACTTCTTAGTTTTGTTTATTTTTATTCTTTGACCAATGATATTTTTATGCTTAGTAGTCTATTTTCAAGACATCATGAAATTTGGAGGCAAATGGATGGAACTAGAAAACATCATCCTGAGTGAAGTAACCCAGACTCAGAAGGACAAACATGGTATGTACTCACTCATAAATGGATACTAGATGTAAAGCAAAGGATAATCAGACTACAGCTCACAGATCCAGAGAAGCTAGGAAACAAGGAGGACCCTAAGAGGGATGCATGGATTGCCTTGGGAAGGGGAAATAGATGAGTTCTCCATGAGGAAACTGGGGACAGGAGGGACAATAGAGGGAAGGGGATGGGGGATAAGAACATGAGGGAATGGGATGGTTGAGCTTGGGGAGGGATGGAGTGGGAGAGTAATGAAAGAGATATTTTGATAGAGGGAGACATTATGCAGTTAGAGAGATACCTGGTGCTAGGGAAATTCCCAGGAATCCACAAGGAAGGCCACAGATTAGACTACTAGCAATAGGGGAGAGAGTACCTGAACCGGCCTATTCTGGTAATCAGATTGGTGAATACCTTAACTGTCATCATAGAGCCTTCATCCAGTAACCGATGGAAGCAGAACACAGAGATCCACAGCCAAGCACCAGGCCAAGCTCCAGGAGTCCAGTCAAAGAAAAAAAGGGGGATTACATGAGCAAGGGGGTTCAAGATCATGATGGAGAAATCTACAGAGACAACTGAACCAACCAAGCTTGTAGGAACTCACAAACTTTAGATCAACAGCTGTGTAAACTGCATGGAACTGGACTAGGCCCTCTGCATATGGGAGACAGTTGTGTAACTTGGTCTGTTTGAGGAGCCCCTGGCAGTGGGATCAGGATATATCCCTGGTGCATGAGCTGGCTTTCTGGAGCCCATTACCTATGGTGGGACACCTTGCTCAGCCTTGATGCAGAGGAGTGGGGTTTGGTCTTGCATCAACTGAATGTACCAGGCTTTCCTGACTCCCCATGGGAGATCTTACCCTTTTGGGGGAGTGGATGGGGGAGTGGGTCAGGGGAGGGGTAAGGCTGGGAGAGAGTGGGAGGAGGGTCATTTGTCTTGTGTCTCCAGAGTTTTTGTCATCTGAGCCATCCTGCTAGGCCATTTACATCATTTTAAAGTTTAATTATTATAGGCTGTAAGTACCTGGATTTTGTTTTATATGCAACACAACAGCATTTTTTAGGCTGCATGCTGATATTATTTACATTTAATGTGACTATTAATATTGTTAGATTTAAATGTCATTTTTTTTACTTGTTATTTTTTCTTCATCCCTTTTCTTATTTAGTTTTTTTTTCCATTGAGTAAATTTTTTCTTCTAACACATTTTCTTTTCAAGTTATTAGCTGTTCTACTTAAGAGTAAAGGGGCTTTAACGATCGATAGGGTTGTTTTTTTTAGCTCATTATTCTGATTTCAAGTAATACTGTGGTGTTTGTGTGTACAGAAACCCTGCAGCAGTATATCCAACACTTACATTACTGGATTCCAAGTGCTACCTGTGATTTGTGTGTCACGTTATTTCTCATGCCTTGGCTTTTACATATATTATAAACTCTTCCACATTACTGCTTTTGTTCAGTTATTCAATATCTTATAAATAATTTCAAATAACAGAAAAAATATGCATGCATTTACCTATCCAGTTCCCATTGTTAACAATCTTCTTTCCTTTATGCTGGTTCATGATTTTCACCCCTCATTGTATTTCTGCTGAATCAGGCTCTTTGACATGGGTATGGTAGTGCAGATCTGCTAGCTGAGTGTCATCTTCAGCCTCTGTATTTCCAAAATACCTTAGGTTTATTTTGAACAATATATTGACTGGGTATATAATTCTGGACTGACATTGCTTTTCTTTATCTTTCAAAGATGCTCTTTTCTCACTTGTGTTGTTTATGCAGAGAAATTTGCCATAATTCTTACTTTTTGTTTGTCTATATGTTGATATCCAGTTTATTTTTTTCTTCAGATGTTTTCAGTATTTTCCCTATTAAATATTTTGAGCAATTTGATTATTACATGACTTATGATAGTTTTCTTCAAGATTTTCTATGATGGAGTCCCACTAAACTTCTTGTATACATCTGCTTTGTGTTATTTATCACATATGAAATTTTGCATCCATTATTTCTGTTTTCCTGCTTGCTCCATTCTGAGGATTAAATGCGTTTTTAGATTACTTAAATTTTTTCACGCTCTATCAATTACATATCAATTTTCAAAATCAATTTTTCTTTGTGTTTTCATTTTTAAATTTTTAATTTCTGTAGGTGTAAGTTCAGTAGTGAATAACCATTAATCTAAAGATATTTTTAAAAATCACATTAATTTTAGTTTTTATTTGGGCTGGTTTTTATATTAACCATAGCTCTACACTTTTATTATTTACAATGAGTCTCACTATGTAGCCCAGGGTGTAAACACTACCCTTTAATAAATACGGGGTATTTTATATAATCCATGCATGAAACTCTACTGGAAGGCAAAGGCATTGAAATATCTCAATGGAATAATTACAAATATGAAAAAATAAAGATGTAAAATAAATATTGGGGCTTAAAACACACAGCATTTTTTACACAATACACTGCAGTTTAAAAGGTACATCTGTTAGTAAGGAAAAGCATACAAAAATGAGATACAATAAGATCCTTTTAAATAAAAAGCAAATAGGTTTGAGTTATGTGCCTGTTACTATGAGTGGTGGTAAGGGGTGACATATGGATTTTGTCATGCAGTGGGCAAGATAATGTAGGATGCACAGCCTTGTACTTATTTTTAAAAGATTCTCTGTAACATGAGGAGTGTGCGATAAGCTCTCTAAAAATATCTTCTGCTGTGCGGATTCTTAAAGGAAGAAAAACTTGCTTGTCGACATTTTATAACTAGTGAATGCAACTGAGGGATGATGTTGCCTAGACCTCAGAGTGCCAATCATAGACAGAAATAGCAAAAATCTCATTGCAAGGGTCAAGGTTAATTAAGACATTGTACTTTGAACAACTGACCTCGGAGTAAGTGTAGTGACAAGGGATTATCTCCAATTAGTGAATTAATTCTGAAGACAATTACCTACGCATGGATTATTTAGTTTACCATGAGTAAAATTTACAGATCAGACTGTGGCACAAATGATGAACAGGGAAATGTCTAAAGAAAAGCCTCCTGCAGGGCCAGGAATGAGAAAATCCAATTAATTCCTGGAGAATACAACTTTTGTTAATACCCTAGTGAGGATAAAGGGAAAGTGATACAGAAAATGTGATTGTTAAAATTGTGTATTATCTCTAGAAAACAGTAGGCATATTTTTATATTTGTATAAATTGTTTATCAAACCAGATGTATTATTTCATATCAAGTCATCTTTTATTCTGACAAGCAATATTATTAGTTTTACATAAATTAATAGTAAACTAGTAACCTTCAAGTTAAGACCTTAAAATGGTAAAATTGTAGGTCTAATCAACACTTTTTAAAAAATTTTTGATATTTAAGTAGGAATATCATATTAAACTGTAGACTTTTCCACATATACTATTTCAGTGATAACATGACTGCAGCTAGCCAGTTCTATTTTGTCACATTGTCCTCCATAATCACAATGTCAGGATGGTCAGAAAGGCCTTGGGGATGATTCCCATGAAAGGGGAGGGCTCATTCACTACTGTAACATTTTTTCAGGAATCCTCATAATATCGACTCAACTTTCCAAAATCCATTCCTTCACCAAATTCACACACATACACGGGACAGAAGGCAACAAACACTATTGTATAAGTATATGATGCTAACCAAACAGTTATGGTCCCTTTCTGTGAAGTTCTTAGTATCTTCAAGGTGGTCCATGGTAAGGAGTTTGAGAGTTGCACAGAGGATGGTCATTACATGTTTTAAGCAGGGAGGGAAAATAAAATCTGACTTTTATTTCATTTTCCCTTTTTCTTTATTGTTCTCTCTCTCTCTCTCTCTCTCTCTCTCTCTCTCTCTCTCTCTCTCTCTGTGTGTGTGTGTGTGTGTGTGTTTATATGTGTTGCTAAGGCTAGTGCTCTGTCATTAATGTAAGCCTCCAGTCCCCAATTTACACTATTTTTAAAGACCTCCTTTAGCTACTTTTCATTATATCATGAAAGTATTATAGAGAACTAACAATATGAGTGAGAAAATCAGCTACTGCAATGTCCAAAACAAAAATGGAGACAGCTTGAGCTGGAAATGAGGTAAAGGAAAACAGGCAAGCTTCAAATACAGCTTTAAGGGGACAATTAACTGGACATAGAGAAGAAAATGTGGCAAGGATGAAATTTAAAAGTGAAAAGGCTCAAGATTGGGATCCTCTTTGTTCTGAAATGAAAAGTTAATCTTGCAGTATTTTAACACTGGGATCAGAGGAAGATACAAAGGTATAACACTTGTGTGTAGGCACAATAGTCAACATTAATTTATCAATGCCACCAAGAATGAGGTGAAGAAGTAGGAAGAAGAAGAGGGAGAGAATGAGAAGGAGGAGGAAGACATAGAAACTAGGAGAACTTCTTGGTATAGTGGCCAATATATTTTAAGTTTTTCACTGAAACATAATAAAGAGCCCGAAATTGAGAAATCTCACAGTAATCAAAAGAGAACACCCAAACTCAATAATCAAAAGAAGACACCCAAACTGGAAGGATTTGCGGGGAAGTTAGATGATCTGTTTTCTCCATTAAAGGATAGTTATCATTTTGTGACTGGGTAATGGGTGAATTCCAAGATGTAACTAATAAACTTCCCTTGAATCATGTCACTGTGGGTGGGAAGCTTGTGTCAGTCCCAGGTAGTGTGATGTTGCTGTCTAATGATAGTTTCATAATTCCTCATCTTTTACCACCCACAGTGAATTATGAAAAATTCAGCTACTTCCCCTTTTGGTTACCCCTGTGTCTCCAGCCTCTCAAGGGGACTTGTTATTACCAGGAATGGGCACATGAACCCAGGCTTCTGCTGCATGAACTTTGAGAAAGGGTACTTCCTACCTGGCAAGGGAGATGTGCTACCTGTCCCTTCCTGTTCCTTTTCCTTTTTCCTTTAGCTCCCTTTTCCCTTTCCTTTCCTATTCTTTCTCATGCTCCACTGTGGAAATGCTTTTCTTCCTCCCCTGGCCTTCTGACATGTGATCCTTGAGTAACCAATCTGACTTTCATAACATAGTCTCTACTCAAATATGAATAAGCCTGACATCATACTTGGTTGGATCAATACTTTAGTCTGTTTTGTGCTTTCATAACAGAATATTCGACACTGGATAATTTTATTGAGAACAGAAAATTACTTTCTCACAGTTCATGAGACTGGGAAGTTCAAGATCAAGTACACCCAATGAGAGCTTTCTTGATATGTTCTAGTGCTGTGGACAGACAGGTGGGAGAGAAAGGAAATGGCTTGAACATTCTCGAAGGCAGCAGAGGTCTGATACCATAAACACCTCCCCAAAGCCTTTGCCTAAAAACATTGCTTCACTGACAATTGAAATTCTAAAGCGCTCATTTAAGATGAGCATTCTTGTCGTGAAAGCCAATAAAATATGGGCAAAACTGATGAATTATTTTCTGGTGCCAACATCAAAAAGCACTATAGAGTCACAAAACACCAAACTAAGAATTTGATGAGTCTGAACCACAAGTTACTGACTCCAAGGCTATGGTTGTTTCTTCCACTCTTTTACTCTTTGAGGGGCCCACCACCCAGCTCCCAAATAAATCCACAAAGTCTTATTTATGAATACCCGGCCTCAGATTGGCTTAATTCTAGTCAGCTTTTCTGAAATGATCCTGTCTTTCTTTTGCCTCTGTCTTTTGCCTTTCTATATACCTTTCTTTACTTCCTCATGGCTGGTTGTGTAGCTGGGTGGATGGCCCCTGGGTCCTCCTCTCCTTCTGCTTTCACTCCTACCTTCTCTCTTTTTCTCCTTCTATTTATTCTCTCAGCCTGGCAGCCCCACCTACCCCTCTCCTGGTGAGCTGTTGGTTGTTTGGCTCTTTTTTGACCAATCTTGTGTTTTAGACAGGCAAAGTAATACAGCTTCACAGAGTTAAACACATGCAACACAAAGATATGCAGCACATCTTTGACATCATCAAGCAAATATTCCACAGCATAAACAAATGTAACACATCTTAAACTACTAATCTACAACACAATGTTCTTTTTTCCTTTTTTATTCTTTTACTCTTCTTTCCTTTTTTATTCTTCACACACACACACACACATATACATACATATAAATTTTTTCTTCTCTTACATATACATCCTGACCAGTTTCCCTCTCTCCTCACCTCCCAGTCCCTTACCCCCAGTTCCCCTCTCCTCTAGATCTATTCTTCTTCCATTTCCCTTCAGAAAAGTGCAATACTCCCAGGGATATCAACTGAATATGTATTAACAAGTTACAATAAGACTAGGCACATACCCTTATATCAAGGTTGGATGAAGCAACCCAGAAGGAGGAAAAGGGCAAAAGCAGGCAAAAGAGTCAGGGACAGTCCCCGCTCCTACTGTTAGGAGTCCCACAAGACACCAAAGTGCGCAACCATATCATATATTCAGAGGACCTCAGTCAGACCTATACAGGCTTCCTGATTCTCTTTTTAGTCTCTGTGAGCCCCTATGAGCCCAGGTTAGTTTATCTGTAGACTGTGTACTTGTGGTATCTTTGACCCCTCTGGCCCCTACAATCCTTCTTCTCCCTGTTCTGAGGGATTCCCAAGCTCTGCCTAATATTTGGCTGTGGGTCTCTGCATCAGTTCCTATCAGTTGCTTCATGAAGCTTCTCTGATGATGATTATGTTGAATATCATTAAGAATCATTTCATTGACTTTTTTTCTTATTGTTATTCATGTTTGGTTCTATTCTAGGTCTCTGGGCTGTCCAGCCTCTGGCTCCTGACCCACCAGGAAGTGTCAGGGGTGGGCTCCTTCTCATGACCTGGGTCTCAAGTTGGAACAGTCATTGGTTGGCCACTCCCATAAGTTTTGTGCCACTTTTACCCCAGCACATCTTTCAGGCAGGACAAATGGTAGGTAGAAGGTGTAGCAGGAGTCTTAAAAGTTCTTATTAATAAAATCAAACCTGAGCCAGTTATTGGAGTGAACACTGGAAGGTCAGAGACACAGAATAAGCCACAGCTATCTCACCTTGCCGGATCCTCAGCTGGTCTTGTTTCCTCAGACTGGAGGCCTCTGAGTCCTCATCCAGAATGGGTCTCAGCTGAACTGCTGCTAGAAGCCTGAATGCTTAACTAGGCCAATGCTTCTCCAGGCCAAAAGCCTACCCAGGCCAAATGCCTATCCAGGGCAAATGCCTCTCTAGGGCAAATGCCTCTAGTTTCTGGTCCTCACGCCTTATATACCTTTCTGCTTTCTACCACTACTCCCTGGGATTAAAGGTGTGCTTTCTGGGATTAAAGGCGTGGGTCACCATGCTTGGGTGTATCCTTGAACACATGGATTTCTGCCTCTGGAATGCTAGGATTAAAAGTGTGGTGCTACCACTCCCTAACCTCTATGTTTAATTTTGTGGCTGTCCTGTTCTCTGACCCCAGGTAAGTTTATTAGCATACACGATATTTTGGGGAACACAATACCACCACAAGAAGGTTTTGCAGCTGGGTTGGTATCCCAGTCTCACTATTGGAAGCCTTGCTTGGTTACAGAAGATGGGCAGTTCAGGCTCCATATCCCTCATTACTAGGAATCTTCGATAGGGTCACCTTAGTAGTTATCTTCACTTTTAGAAGTATGGTTGGTAGGAATTTCTATTATAAATTCATTGTTGCTCATAGAGATCAGACCACCTGATTGCCAATTTAAAAAAAGAAATAAGCAGGGCAGTGTTGACACATGACTTTAATCCCAGCACTTGGAGACAGAGGCAGGCAGATCTCTGTGAGTTCTGGCACAGCCAGGACTGTTACACAGAGAAACTCTGTCTCTAACCACCCCCCCTCCCAAAAAAAAGATAAGGGAAATAAATGGAGAAGTCAAATATGACCAAATAAAATAAATGTAGTTGAGGGATCCAACTTATGTGAAAATTGATGTCATATGATGTAACATACTAGATTTTTATTTATTTGTTTGTTGTTTGTTGTTATACTGTTGACCAGGCTGGACTGGAACTCATTATGTAGCTCAGGCTGCCCTCAAAACCCATACCAATTCTCCTTCCTCAGCCTCCCAAATACTTGGATAATAGGTATGAAGCATCATGTCCAGCTAACAAAATTAGATTTTTGTAGTTATTTGGTGTTTAGAAGTTTTCTTAATGAACAATGAAGTTTGTGATAGAACAAGATGCTAGACAAGTTTTTTAAAAATTAATTTCAAACATTGTGACTTTGTGTAAATTTGCCTAACATTTCCCCATGTTTCTTAACCTGTGAGTAATCATCTATGTACATATCCAAGATTTCTGTCAAAGCTGAATGTGTGATCCACATGAAACATACACTGTGGGAACCTGGAACAGGCTAAGCAAGCGATGAATGGTGCATGAACATTAAATTCCCATTTGAAGTGAGAAGTTAAAAACTACAATGTCTATGAAGCCACTAGTAGAGCTAAAACATTACATATTAACCATCATGCCACTATAAGACCAAACATGGGAAACTGACTCTGCAGATGTAGATATTTACCTGTTTCCTGAGTTGCTGATATAACATTTGCAGTCAAATAAAATGCTCACTGTAACAGTTCCTGAAATAACTTTGTAGCATGAATCTTAAAGAATCTTATTAATAAAAAATCAAACCTGAGCCGGGTGTTGGGGTAAAATGCTAGAAGGTCAGAGAGACAGAACAAGCCACAGCTATCTCACCTCGCCGGATCCTCAGCTGGTCTTGTTTCCTCAGACTGGAAGCCTCTATGTCCTCATCCAGAATGGGTCTCAGCTGAACTGCTGCTAGAAGCCTGAATGCTTAACCAGGCCAAATGCTTAACCACGCCAAATGCTTCTATGGGCAAATGCCTCTATGGGCAAATGCCTCTAGTTTCTGGTCCTCACACCTTATATACCTTTCTGCTTTCTACCACCACTCCCTGGGATTGAAGGCTTGCTTTCTGGGATTAAAGGCGTTGGTCACCATGCTTGGGTGTATCCTTGAACACATGGATTTCTGCCTCTGGAATGCTAGGATTAAAGGTGTGGTGCTACCACTCCCTAACCTCTGTTTAACATTGTGGCTGTTCTGTCTCTGACCCCAGATAAGTTTATTAAGGTACACAATATTTTGGCAAACACAATACCACCACATAACTTGAAAAATATCAGAATTGATTCTTTTGATATATTTTTTGAGGTCAAGAATGAAGCTTCAACATCAAGAGTTAGTAAAGAACCTTCCCTCTGTTTGAATAAGAATTTGAATACATATAAGGTAGAATTAGGAACAAATACCACAGAGAGGGTCTGCTATCTTCTAGTCAGTTCCCTTTTTTAAAGATTTTTTTTAAATTCATGTCTGTCTGATGTATACATGCACACATGTGGGTGCCCACAGAGGCCAGAACAAGACCATGTATCTCCTGGGGCTGCAGTTACAGGCAATTGCGAGCCTCTTGATGTAAGAGCTGGAAACCAAACTTGGGTCCTCTGGAAGAGCAGCAAGTACTTCTAACTGTTAAGCTCATTTCTCCAGCCACTTTCCTAGTGTGTTGTGTTACAGATCAGCTAGCATCAACTGTGGATTCTTCCATCCTTTGGGCACATTCCTAACCAATGTTTGACATTAGACAATTAAACAATAAATAGCTTTTATAGTTGAAGATACTCGCAGCTATGTTTCTAACCCTGGTCCAGAAACCCAAACAGGAATTCTGAGAATCACTGTTGTTCCCTGTCAAGCCTGAATCGTTCTCACCTCACAGTTGCTAGATCCAATGAAACGTGAGATCAAGGGTTACATGATTCTGAGAGCAAGTTTTAAGAACTTGGGTTGGGTGGGGTGGCAGTGGTGCACGCCTTTAATCCCAGCACTCAGGAGGCAGAGCCAGGAGGATCACTGTGAGTTCGAGGCCAGCCTGGTCTACAGAGCAAGATCCAGGACAGGCACCAAAACTACACGGAGAAACCCTGTCTCGAAAAACAAAAACAAAAAAAGAAAAAGAAAAGAGCTTGGGTGGCAGCATTCTCCAAGTTACATTTTTCTCTGCTACTCAATTCGGAAGGCATCTCCTTTGAGGAATTACAACAGGCCAAGAGACAAAGAGTTCCTGCCAATGCATGTTGGATAATTGGTACAAGCAAGAAACTAACTTTTGCTCCCTATCTCTGAGATGATGCTGTTTTTGCCCTTTACTTCACAAGCTACCCGATCTTGACTCAACCCTCGTTACACAGTGGCTTAACCCTCTTTTCCTCTAGTTAAGGAAATTACACAACCAAAACTAGCCCTGCAGGAGCTGCTCAGTAAAGATCTCTACTAGAACTCTAGGTATCCCTAACAATGTATGTGTCTGAAAGCCCAAGTATAGAGGCTATGGTTTAGCCTCGTTTTTTTATTTAATTTTTTTTCATACAATATATTCTGATAGCCGGGCGGTGGTGGCGCACGCCTTTAATCCCAGCACTCGGGAGGCAGAGGCAGGCGGATCTCTGTGAGTTCGAGGCCAGCCTGGTCTCCCAAGCGAGTTCCAGGAAAGGCGCAAAGCTACACAGAGAAACCCTGTCTCAAAAAACCAAAAAAAAAAAATATATATATATATATATATATATATATATATATATATATATATATTCTGATTACGGTTTTCCTTCCCTCTCCTCTTCCCTACTTCACCTACCATCAGGGTACACCCCCTTTTTGTTTTTCATTATAAAACAAACTGGATTCTAAGGGATAATAATAAAATATAATAAGAAAATGAAAGCAAACACGTCAGTACAGAAGACAAACAGAAGGAAAAGAGTGCCCCAAAGGCACAAGAAACAGATATAGATTCAGAGATCCACCGTCTACACACTCAGGAATCCCATAAACACACTAAACTGGAAGCAATAATATAGACACAAAGGACTGGTAGGGTAAATATAAATAAATAAAATGAAGAAAAATAAAAATAAAAAAAAAACTAATTGATACAACATTATGAGAGTAGGAACCTCCTCTGATGCCCTTGAGTTCATGTTCTGTTGGCCATCTACTGCTGGGCGTGCAGCCTACCCTTAAGAGTAGTTTCTTCCCCCACCCCCATCCCCATGAGATTCCCTTGTAGAAAACTAACTTTTCATTTGCAAGGGTTATCAATTGGAAATAGCTTCTGGGTTAGGGGTGGGGGCACGTGTGTCCACTTCTTTAAGTTCCAGGACTCATCTGGTGCAAACCCATGTGTTTGGCCTCATCTCTGTGAGTTCATGTGTGAGGCATCAGTCCGGCTGTGTTTAGAAGGCCTTGTATCCTTGTTGCCTATCCTCCATCTTCTCTGGCTCTTACACTCTTTCTGCCTCCTCTTCTGCAAGGTTCCCCTGAGTCCTGAGGTGAGGGATTTGATGGAGTCATCCCATTTAGGGCTGAGTGTTCAAAGGTCTCTCATTCTCTGCACTCACTGGCGGTGGGTCTCTGTATTTGTTCCCATCTGCTGCACGAGGAAGCTTATCTGACCCATGGCTGAGAAGGCAGTGATGCACGAGTATAGCAGAATGTCATTAGGAATCATTTTCTTGCTACTTTGGTTTCCAGCTAGGTCACTGGGCTATCTCGTCTCAGGTTCTTGGTCACTAAAGCAGCATCCGATATGGGTTCCATCTCACAGAGTGGACCTTAAATAAAATCAGATCTTGGCTGGCTACTCCACAATCTTTGTGCCACCATTGCGTTAGTGTATTTTGGAGGCAGGACACCACTGTAGCTGGCTTGGTGTTTACATTTCTCCTGTGGTAGTGTGCAGAGTACTTTCTGGTATCAAGAACATTAGTCAGTAGCGGTGAAGGCTGGGATTCTGCTAGGTATGGCCACTGGGGGTTCCTGGTACAATGTGTTTCTAGGTATTGGGACCTGACAATCAAGGTTGGGAATAGGCTAAAAAGGGTGTGTGGCTGAGGGGGTCCAAAGGAAGGAGGAAATCAGGGTGTTCCTCCAGGATCTGTGTAGCATGAATCTTAAAAGTTCTTATTAATAGAAATCAAACCTGAGCCAGGTATTGGGGTGAACACTGGAAGATCAGAGAGACAGAACGAGCCACAACTATCTCACCTCGCCGGATCCTCAGCTCGTCTTGTTTCCTCAGACTGGAGGCCTCTGAGTCTTCATCCAAAATGGGTCTCAGCTGAACTGCTGCTAGAAGCCTGAAAGCTTAACCAGGCCAAATGCTTAACCAGGCCAAAATGCTTCTCCAGGCCAAGTGCCTACCCAGGCCAAATGCCTCAAGTTTCTTCACGCCTTATATACCTTTCTGCTCTCTACCACCACTCCCTGGGATTAAAGGCTGGCTTTCTGGGATTAAAGGCATGTGTCACCATGCTTGGCTGTTTCCAAAGTGGCCTTGAACTCACAGAGATCCAGAGGGATTTCTATCTCTGGAATGCTAGGATTAAAGGCGTGTGCTACCACTGCCTAACCTCTGTTTAATATTGTGGCTGTTCCGTCTCTGACCCCAGATAAGTTTATTAAGGTACACAATATTTTGGGGAACACAATACCACCACATTTCCTCTCTTTTTGTCTAAAATTAATAAAAGCTTATAACTAATACAAGAAAAATTATATCCAATAATTATATACAATATGCATAGTCAAGATTACATTAATGATGTCTAGTCCATAAACATTTGACAGATTCAGATAAAAATTCCATTATATATATTAACAATGTCCAGTCCAGTAACATTTGACAAATTCAGACAAAAAATTTTCATTACTTATCTTATTTAAAACAAGTAGTTCCTTTTTAAAAGTAGATTCCATAGTCTTCCTTTTTATCTTATCATATCTATATTCTCTCTTTTTTCTTTTCATAATACATTCAGTAGAAATTCAGGATAGTATTCAGGATAGAAAGTGAATTAGGTACATTTTGGACTTACCAAAATAGGATAGATAATGGAATTATTTTCTCTGAATTTGTCAAATACAAATGGACTAGACATTGTTTAGGTATTTATTACTTGTATATATTATATATAGTTATTGTACTTTTGTATATAGTTTTTCTTATATTAGTTACAATTTTCCTTTTTTTCTTTTTATTAAAATAGAAAAGGGGAAATATAGTGGTATTTTATTTGTGCTGAAATGTGATTTTATTTGTATGTTAATAAATAAAGTTGCCTAGGGGTCAGAGCTATTAGCAAGCCATAGCGAAAGCCAGGGCGGTGGTGGTGGTGCACGCCTTTAATCCCAGCACTTGGTAAGCAGAACTAGGTAGATCTCTGTGTGTTCAAGGATACAGCCAGCATTGGAGACACATGCCTTTAGTCTCAATACCAACCATAGAAGAACTGGAGTGACCTACAGACAGGCAGTGATGAGACGGTCATGTGGTTGGGTTTACAACCAATGAGAAGGAAGAACAAGAACTCTTTATAAGACAAACACACAGGAAGTAGCTCCCCCTTTTTTTTTGGAGAGGTCTCTTGGCAGAAGAGGCTAGCTTGCAGCAGGCAGGTAAGGCTCTTAGCTCTGACCTCTTGGGCTTTTATCTTTACATTGGCTCTGTGTTTCTTATTTAATAAGACGGTTGGTTACATCTACAGATCTGTGTAATTCCCTGGGAATGGGGGGAGAGAGTGAAGAGAGGCCACAGCAGGTGTTCTGCTACAGAGCTGGGGATGAGACTGGGGAACTGGATCTGGGAGAAAGGAAGGAGTGGTCGCCAGATCTACAGTTAGCCTACCTGCATCCTTGTCATTTGTTTTGTTTTGTTTTGTTTTCATCTTTGAGGAAATGGGAGATATCGTTTTAAAATGCTAAGAATCATGTGTGGTAAACTAAGGGAGCCATTCCCACTGGACTCATTCTCTTCACTTTTGAACAAGAAATGCGGGGTCTTAAGTGCTATCTTTTTAAAAATTACTAGCTCAAAGCACATTGTATTTCTATACTGGTAACTTCCAAAATACGGCTGTATAGTTGAAAATTAGTAGATTTCCTTATGCATCTTAATTTTCAGTGAAGTCAGTGAAAGGGTTTTATAAGTTTGAAAACAAGGACAGCCATGAGGATCTACTAGCTTCTCTGTCCTCTATGGGTATAGTTCTAGGAGACACCACTGGAGAGGCCTCAGGCTCTGGAGACAGAGCACATCATTAAATATTCACTGGTACTCTGTCTTGACCCCCAAGAAGGCTCTTGGGGAATTCTTTCAAGTCTCTCACCGAGTCTCTTTAATTTGTCTCATTGAGAAATTATTGTACCGACGAATTCTAAGTTCCAACCACTGAATGACATTTAATCATCAACTAAGCTAACAGAGTAGGATCAGCCCCACTTAAAAAGAATATAATGTCTGTAGTGAACCATTTGTAAAACAGAAATTAAACCAACATGTTGAATTGTGTATGTAAATTGTTGACTCTGTTCACTAACTTTTTAATACTCATTACTTTTGAAACTCTATTTTAGTGTTAACAAACAATAATAATCTAAGGCAACAATCAGAAACAGGAAACGTGTTTTGTAGTGAATAATTCATTGTGAAGTTTTGTCTTCCCATTTTGAGTCACAGATGGAGTGAAGTATTAGTAAAGGGGTACTAAAGCAGATTGTGGTCTCTAACAAACTGTTCTTCTGGGTTCTTAGAAATTTCCAGTATTATTTAGGGTGTTTATATGGTTTAAAACTATTTAAAAATATCAACACAGAATTAAACTTGAGATATAGTCCCAACTTCTTACATGAAAGCATGTCATTCTTCCTTAAGAAAAGATGAGGCCATCCACAGCAACGGTCTTTTTCATGTTCTCGAATGGAGTGGTAGACCTCAGAACTCCCATCATCCCTCAGATGGTACTGCACTGGCTTCTATTTTGAGAGTTAACACTCTAGATAGTTAAAACCAGAAAACGTGAACTTATTTCCAGGTTAAACACAGACAAAAAATAAGTGAGGATGTGAGCCTATTATGGATCATTATGTTCACTAAAATTTAATTTAGTTAGTGTAATTCCTCCAATATTTTAGACCTCAAGCGTGAGTAAAATGAAAAAGGCCTGTCCATGAAACAATTCAGTGTTAAATCTCACTTTTCATCCTTTTTCCCCCCTTTTTAATCTAGGTAATATTTGTTATGGTTGATCCATCCTTATTTTATGTATGTGTTTGCCTTGTTAAATGTGTTTGTTACACATTTCTGGTTTTTCTTATCTCACTGGCTACTCATTCTTAGGTTCTTGCTGATTCAATTTCAAACCCTTAGACTTTAAAGTTTAACAGGCTCTAGAGCTAGTTTTTGGATTTCCTTAATTTCCTACTCCCCAAGGATCTCTATACAACACCCTATGTGCTCCGGTGGCTCTAAAATGTTTCTGTTCTTTTATCCTTAATCCATAGCATGACATGGACTGCTATGTGCATGAAGGAGAAAACTGAAGAGGAGGGGAAGGAAGACAATTATGGAAAGTAGAAAGGGAGAGGAAAGAAGAAGGAAGAGGAGGAAATCATAAACCCGACATCTTTCTAAGTGCACATCATAATATTTACTGGCACACGAGGAAACTATTCACATTAAATCCAGGGAAAGAACCACTTAAGAGGACAGGAAACAGTTTCTGGCGTTCCCACAGAGATGGGAACACAGCCAGTTCCGACCTGGAAAAATGGACAGACTCACAACTCGGAGTGCACTGGTAAAGTGCTCAGAGTGTTTCCTTGGGTAGAGGATGATAGTTACTCCTGGGCCAAGCACTGATTGGTCTGACCTGACCCATGTTAAAGCGTACTCAAGAATGTAAATTTGTTTCTAAGTAGCTATATTCTAGAATAAAGCTTACGCTATTTATTCTTCTTACGAATCTGGGGGAATACAAGGGCATTCAGCATTCAATAGGGTAAATTCATCTAGGATCAAGGAAAAACCAATCACATAGACAAAGAAGAGAAAAAATAATGCGACATAGCAAGAAAAAACAAAGGGTGACTCAGTTGGAACTGACCAGAGCTGATGCAGATGGTGGAGTTAGCAAATAAGAAAAAAAAAATTCTTAGAACGATTTATAAATACACACCATCTATTAAAATGTAAGAGGCACAAAAACAAATGCGCAGGGGTAAAAATTCCAATGACTGAAGTAAAATCATTCGAAGTTCATTCTACGTATTCAAAAAGTAAGCAGCCTCATGGGCCAGGTATGATGGTCAAGCATCACTCACTTGACTTCCACAAGAAATTAGTGCCATTTTCAAACAAACTATCTCATAAAATCAAAATGCAGTTAGTAAAAATATTAGCAACAAATGGATCATATGCTTTAATAGTGTAAAGAACATATTGATTTACTTTGGGAGAATTCTATGTGATATCATCTGTCAGAGGTTTCTCTGGTAATATTTTTCTTGAAACATCTTGAGTAACTGGCTTCTAGTTATTTAATTACAGATGAAGAATCACCAACACTGTCTCCTTATTTCAAGGCCCAGCTTTCCCGTAAGTACTCTGAAGAGAGGCTTGGGGAAGTGAGAAGACTGTATGAAACCCAAACAAAACTCTTTTTTATGTGATGAGTGTTTGCCTCCACATATGTATGTGCATTGTCTGTGTGCCTGGTGCTCGTGGAAAAGGGCACCAGATACCCTGGAACTGGAGTTAAAGGTAATTCTGTGGATGTTGGGAACTTGAGTCCTCTGAAAGATCCAACATGCTCTCAATCTCTAGGCCATCTCTCTAGCCCCTCACTTACTACTCTTAGGCCGTAAAAATGATGTTTTCCTATCAGATGGCTTCCTCTGAATGTCATAACTGTTAATAACACTGATGAAAATTAAATGTATTTAGTCACAGAGAGTTCTCTTTTGGGGAAGATGTAAAGCTTTCTTGTTTTGTAGCTTCACTCTTTTCTAGTAGGGGATGTATAATGTTCTCCCCAAATCCAGCACATAATCAAATGGCAAATACTTGGTGCTCTATTCCATCAGTCTTTCTTAATCAGAAATAGTTTTATTCTTCAAGAGACACTGGTAATGAGTGGGGAAATGTTGTTTTTCACATTGGGGTAAGAAGGGCCATCTCTCAGTACCTGCTAGGGGCCCGATGAAATGAACATATTGAAATGTCCAGAACAGACTTCAGAACAAAGAACTCCCCAACCAAGTGTACCAGAAATAAGACTAACGTTAAACTGAACAAAATCCATCATACAAAATAATCAGAATGTGAGTTTCTGTATAAAAAGTAAAACTTAATGAGTAATTATTTTGTGTTTCATGTGTATCGAAAATTTCAGTTGTCAACATCCACTTTAAAAGCTACTCTGAATGACCAAGTCTGATAAATAGAAAATAATTTGAAGGAGGTGGCGGCATAGGGGGTGATTTGTGGCGACTTTGGCAGTGCACAAACACAAAGCCCCCTGTGAGCCTCTTTTGAAGAGGGCGAAAGTGTGCATCAAGCCGTGTGTGCAGCTCATTAGTTCCCTAACTGGACTCTGTTCTTTACAAGAGAAACTTCCTCTGGGGTTGGAATGGGGGTAGAAGACCCTCAAGGGATGGGAGTGGGTGGGCAGTTTGCAAGTCTGAGAAATACAAATCTTTGAGGTAACTAAATTAAAAACATGCTATGAAGCTATAAACTCACTACTGAATCTGTGGCCTGGGGTCAGAATCCCCGCAGGAGCCCCGTTGCCTCAATGCCCGTGCTTGTTAACATTTCTGTAAGGAGCAGCCCAGCTAAGTCAGCTCAGAGCAGGACTCTGTGAGGCCACATCAAAAATGACAACAGGCGGGCCGGTGTGATGAAGCAGCGGTGGGAGGTTCACCCTGGGTGAGGAGTCTGCCATGGCACACCCCAGGAAAGTAGCAAGGACAAATGTAAATGTCCTGTCTCATTGAAAATCACTTTGGACTACACAAAGCCTATTCTTTCTTACTTGAAAAGCTACTGATCTTTGCATTCATATGTGTAAGAGATGGAGATTTTTGAAGGACCACAGAATAACCCACTGACAATTCTTGTGTGTGTTTTCTCCATACTGATTAGAGGATGCTGGCTTAGTTCCATCCCCCACCCCCAACCCTGAGAGCATACCTCTTTCTTCGATGACTTCACAACTGTCTTTCATAGCTATGGAAAAAGAATAGAAACAATGTCGAAAGTGTTCTATGGAAATCACATGTGGGTATAAATCAGTATTGGTAAAGGATATCGACCAGGCCTTTTTAATTTCTTTTGGTGCTGCGGGTAGAACCCAGGGCCTTGTCCACACTAAGCATTCTGAACTGGACTCCCCTCACAGCTCTAAAGTCCTATTGCCCATCTTAGGAGTTGCAACAGGGGACAGTTTTCCTGCCAAGATGGCATGGTCAACATTTGGAGACATGTCCAGGTCAGCAGTGCTGCTTAAGATCTTGAAATGTACAAGATAGGCCCCACTACAAAAACGGAAGTGGTGCTCAAACCAAGAAACAGTGGCCATCATATTAATAACGCTGGGCGCACAACTGGTGCCCCAAGCTCATGCTTTTTAAGTTACTGACAAGTAGAGTAAACATTGTGTCAGTATAAAGGAAAAAAATAGCAATAGAACTGATAACTCAGACTTTCTTCAGATTCTCTAGGCTTCTGTCGATGATGATGGTGTAGATCTTGAATACAAAAGTCATGGGGAATATTTTGCAAAGTACACGAACTTGAACACACTTTTTTTTAAATTAAGAAACTTTTTTCATTCATTTTACACACCAATCAAAGATCCCCCTCTTCCTTCCTCCTGCCTCCCCCTTCCAGCCTCCCCCTCTCACCCCACCCCCACTCCTCCCTCACAAGAAGGCAAGGCCTCCCATGGGGAGGCACATCCAGTAGAGGCAAGGGGCTTGAACACACTTCTTAAACAAAGGCTTGGACTACCTAAAAACAAAATCATCACAGGGGCTCACACAAACCAGAAAAGGCAGTTTTCGCTCCATCATCAGCAATGTGGTGTGAAATCTCATTGTATCATTGTTATGATTATGTTAAACTTGGAAGTTCGAAATGCTCTAAGTAAATGTAAACTGTTACAACCTCAAAATGTTTATGAAACTAAATTAGCCTTAGGAAAACAATCATTTAATACTAGAAGTGAGTGCCATACCATAGCAGATTATTCTGGTTTTCTGTGTGTATTCCTTTTAAGTTGTCTGCCTATGTTTTCAAGTTTTAGGAGTTCCTACAGAAAAGCAAAAGGCTTGATTTAAAAAAATCACCTAAGAAAATACATATTCTACATCATTTTGATTAAAGGTTCCTGCATGGTTTCCTTGGGCTAAGTCAAGTGGCTTTGTCCTATAATGCATTAAACTTAGCTACAGGGTTAGGGTTAATTAAGTAGGTTCCTGTGGTTATTGCTCATGTTCTGAACAGCTCCAGCATATGGACTTTATGTGATGCATTCAACTTTCGCCATATTCTTACCTTTAATATTTATTTTTTTTCTTTTATATTTGCAAGTGTTAAAATTAACAAGGCTTTTGCCAAATTTAACAAGCTCTCATGTGACAGCTTCACTCATGCTTTGTACATAAAGGCTTTGTGCCAGTGAGGGATGCACACACAGCGATCGTCTGAGTCTGATTTCTACAGGGAGAGGCGTACTCCTCAGTTGCATAAAGTCCTCATGCCTCCTGTCCCATATGCATCCCACACCCTGTGAAATACATCAATGGCACTTGCTTCGAAAATTTGGGAGTCAGTGCTAGAGAGAGGGCTCAGTAAATTAAAGAGTGCTTACTGCTCTTGCAGAAGACTTGAGTTCAGTTCCCAGCACAGAGATCAGGCAACTCATAGTCACCTATAACTAGGGGATCCGATGCCCTCTTCTGGCCTTCAAATGTACCCAAATACACACACACACACACACACACACACACACACACACACACACACACA